>JAPTYR010188623.1:0-17920 GCA_029814505.1 Siphamia roseigaster
ACACATATACACACTCTCACAAACACTTTTATGCCATGTGAATGTGTGCAATTCCGCAGTGGGATATACCATAATTCTTTGATATTTATGCTCTCCAGGAGGTGGAGGTGGCGGTGGAGGTGGAGGCTCATTATCCTGTGACAGCATAACCTGCAGTGATAATGAAGTGTGTGAAGTGAAAGGTGGGTACCCTTCATGTGTGCCAAAGCCGAGCAAGCCTGGCACCTGTTGGGCAATGGGCGATCCACATTACCATACATTTGATGGAAGGCGTTATGACTTTATGGGTACCTGCACCTATGTGATTGCCAAAAACTGTGGAAAGGATGATAATCTCCCAGCCTTTGAGGTCCTGGCCCAGAATGAGAACAGAGGCAGCCTAAGGGTGTCATATGTTGGCCTAGTCATAGTGAAGGTGTATGGGATCACTATCATAGTAGCTCGCTCTGAGACTGGTCGTGTGAGGGTAAGACTCTATTTCTACTAACTAAACATTCTTCACATTTTAGCAACTTTGTATTTTTATTATTATTATTTAGTATTATTATATTACAATTTTTTAAAATAAATATGGAATACTGTTATAAATGCATGTTTTAATGCAAATTACTACATAACTTCTTTTTTCTTTTTTGCAGATTGACAACACTCTCTGGGCTTTGCCGACTGTCTTAAACAATGACAAACTGACTCTGTTTCAGTGTGGACGATCTGTTGTCATTGAGACTGCTTTTGGCCTGACTGTCAAATATGACTGGGAACATTACCTTGTGGTCACTCTCTCTGGTAGCTATGCTGGGAAGACTTGTGGTCTCTGTGGAAACTTTAATGGAAACCCTAATGATGATTTTACCACTCCCTCTGGCAGCCAGGCAGGTGGGGCTGTGGCCTTTGGAAGTAGCTGGAAGGTTCCAGGCCTGGTGAATAATGCTCTTTGTAGAGATGACTGTGTGGGTGGGTGTGAACGTTGTGAGCACAACTTGCTGAAGATATGGGCAGGTGACTTATTCTGTGGGATCATCACACTTGTACTAGATGGGCCATTCAGCAAATGTCACTCTGTCATTGATCCACAAGCGTACCTGGAGAACTGTAAATATGATGTTTGCATGGGAGGCGGCCTTCGGCATTTCCTCTGCAGAGCATTGGAAGCTTATACTGATGCTTGTCAAAGTGCAGGCATCCAGGTCCATGATTGGAGAAAACTTGCAAAATGCCGTAAGTGTTATTAACTAAATTGCCTTTCAAATTATGTTGACTGTTGTCTAGTATTTATCAAAACTGTCTCTCCTATCTCTTTTTTTAAGCGGCTAAATGTCCACCTAACAGTCACTATGAGCTCTGTGGGAATGCCTGCCCTGCCACTTGTTCTGATCCTAATGCACCCTCCAAATGCAAACGTCCATGTGTGGAGACCTGCACATGTAATGCAGGCTTTGTTTTAAGTGGAAAACACTGTGTGCCTGCTAAGAAATGTGGCTGTACCTATGAGGGTCGATATATTCCTGCTGGGGAGTCCTTCTGGGCTGATGAGGGCTGTCGGCGATGGTGTACATGTGTTCCAGGAAGCAGACGTGTGGAGTGCTATGACAAAGGCTGTGGGAAAGGCCGGCAGTGCCAGGTGGTAGATGGTATTAGAAAATGTCAACCTGTTTCCCACAGTACCTGCCAGGCTACGGGTGACCCCCATTACAAGACCTTTGACAACAAAAAGTTTAACTTCCAAGGCACATGTGTGTACCAGCTGACTGCACTGTGCTCCAACAACCCAGACTTGGTGCCATTTGAAGTGTTGGTACAGAATGACCACCGGGGTAGTAAGGTGGTTTCCTACACAAAGTTGGTACAGATCAAGTTGTACTCCCTCAGCATTGTCATAACTAAGACACACAAAGGCATGGTTATGGTAAGAACTACATAGTCATATTTTACAGTTAGAAATGTTCATCCCACTATAACAATAAAGTGAATTTCTCTTTCAGATAAATGATGAGCTACTGAACCTGCCTGTCACCCTGAGAGGAGGAGAGGTGTCTGTGTTTAAGAGTGGCTGGTCAGCTGTGGTCACCACAGATTTTGGCCTTAAGGTTTCCTTTAACTGGAACAGTGCTGTGTTTGTAACACTGCCCAGTAATTACATGGGAGCTGTTTGTGGCCTGTGTGGCAACTACAATGGCAAACCACAGGATGACATGATTCCAAAGAATGGTAACAAACCTGTCTCAGAAAAAGATTTCGGTTCCAGCTGGAGAGTTGCTGAGATTCCAGGTTGTGTGGATGGCTGCAAAGGGGTGTGTCCTGATTGTGACATCACTGAGAAGATTAAATATGAACAAGGGGACTTCTGTGGTATTCTGAGAGACCCTAAGGGGCCATTCCGTGACTGCCATGCCAAAGTGGACCCAGCTGAATTCTTTGAAGACTGTGTTTATGATGTATGCCTCTATAAGGGCAGAAAGGATGTGCTGTGTCAGGCCATTACAGCATATACATCTGCCTGTCAGAGTGTGGGGGCCAAGGTGTACAGCTGGAGAACTAGTCAGTTCTGTGGTGAGAAATTCATTCGAAATAATTTTTCATATGAAAATAATACATGACGTAGTGGAAAATCAATAGCATTTCCATACTTACTATTTGCTTTCAGAGGAACTACATGTACCTTTGAAATACTGCATCGTCTACAATATTTATTTTAATATTAGATGCCTTAAATATACAATACATTCCCATTGTGTCTCTTTTTCTTCATATTTAATATCCCTGGTCTGCAGCGGTGAAATGTTCTGCCCATAGCCATTATGAAATTTGTGCGACCGCCTGTCCTGCCACTTGCCAGAGCCTGACCCCACCTCAAGGCTGTGAAGCTCATTGTGAGGAGGGATGTACCTGTGATGAAGGGTACATCCTCAGTGGAGATTACTGTGTCCCCTTCTCACAATGTGGATGTGTTTATGAGGACCGCTACTACCGCACTGGGCAAGTGTTTTACCCCAATGGAAAGTGTGAGGAAGAGTGCAAGTGTGGACAGGATGGAGAGGTAACTGACACCACAGCAGAAACTTTAATAAGAAGTACTTTATTTGACAGTGATCTTTGATATTTGTGATTTTTAACTCGTCTTCTTTTCTCAGGTCGATTGTAAGAAGTTCACATGTGGCCCTAATGAGAAGTGTGCAATAGAGAATGGTGTTCAGAAATGTCATCCTGTTGGGAAGGGTGTGTGCCACGCCTCAGGAGACCCCCATTATCGCTCTTTTGATGGGCGAACATTTGACTTCCAGGGCACCTGCACTTACACACTTTCTAAGAGCTGTGGGCTGGAAGGCACCCACCTTGTGGCCTTCTCTGTTCAGGTGGAGAATGTGCAATGGAATCAGATGATGAATGGCAAAATGGTGTCTGTCACTAAGCTCGTGGCTGTGGAGGTCTATGGTTACACACTCATCATGAGGAACAACATGTTCGGAGTGCTTGTGAGTAAATGTTTTGTGGCTCATTTTAACAAAGCTCAAATTTATGCCATAGTTAAATTAATTGCTCCTAAATTGTAAGATAATGTATAAGAGATAGAAGGGATCTAAATCTGGTTTAAGGGTAATAACTTTCATGGCATCAGTACTTTCTTTATAATTAGACTATATTTCTGTCCATAGGTAAATGGAGTGTTTAACTACCTTCCTTTGAGTCTGAATGATGGAGCAGTGCAAGTCTTTCAAGAAGGCACGCATTACGTCATTGCAACCAATTTTGGTCTGCGTGTTACTTATGACCTGGTGTACCATGTGACAGTAACAGTGCCTGGAAATTACCGTGATAAGGTCTGTGGCCTGTGTGGCAATTTCAATGGAAATGCAAAAGATGACTTCCGAATGCCAAACAATAAGATTGTCAACAATGTAAATGCCTTTGGAAAATCATGGAAAGTCACAATTCCTAATGTGGTGTGTGCAAATGGCTGTGAAGGGAATAACTGTCCTGACTGTGACCCAGCTCGTAAGGCTATATTTTCCAAGCCCACTTATTGTGGGATTGTTACAGCACCCAAAGGTCCTTTTGCAATCTGCCATAGTAAACTGGACCCAAAGCCATACTTTGATGATTGCGTGTTTGATGTGTGCGCTTCAAACGGTGATGGAAAGGTGCTATGTGACAGCGTAGCAGCCTATGCCTTCAACTGCCACATGGCAGGAGTAGATGTCAACAACTGGAGGACACCTTCTTTCTGTCGTAAGTGACAAGTAACATACTTTTTAATTCGATTTGAGTGGTGTGTGCATAAACTGATGCTACTTTTACCTGATATTACTGCTAAATTTATAACACATTTAGCATATTGTCTTCCTGATCATTTCTTTCAGCAATGAAATGCCCAGCCAACAGTCACTATGAAGTCTGTGCAGATGACTGCTCTGCATCCTGCCCTGGCCTAACAGAGATAGTTGAATGCTCCAGTAGCTGTGTAGAAGGTTGTGAATGTGATGCTGGGTTCTTATTCAATGGTCAGACATGTGTAAAAGAGGATCAATGTGGCTGCTATGACAATGGAAAAACTTACAAGGTAAAGCTAAACACCCCTGTCTGTACAAAAATCCATTTCATAAACAGAACTGAATAAATGTTGAGATAGGACTGACCCTTTCAGCTCATTTTAATTTTGTAATTTGCTCAATGCAGTGCTTCTAGTACAGTATGGTTAATGTAATGTGTATTTTTTTTAGTCTCCAAGTGGCTCAAGCAAATTAAAATAGGAACTATCATGCTGATGTGGCAATAAAGTTGCCTTTGCCTTTTCCAAAGTATTGGACACTAGCCAGTTTGCTCTTCAATACATGCACTATGGCCCTCTCCTGAGCATTAATTAGCAGATTGGCTAAATGTATATTGCTTATTAAGATGGAAAACATAAAAAAGCAACCACTTTCACTATCTGTATTATTTTCCCCTGTATAATGAAATTGCTCTGTGTCCCCAGCCTGGTGAAGTGTTGTATGATGAAGACTGTACTACAAAATGCATGTGTAATCCAGAAAAAGGCTTAGTATGTGAAAAGCACTCCTGTCCCCCAAGCACCAAATGCATGGTCAAGAAAGGAATTAGAGCATGCTACAATACAGGCAAGACATAACACCACACTAACTTTTTCCTATATATAGATGCAAAATGAAATTAACATTTGTTTTAATTCTCCCTTATTTATTCAATGTAGACCCTTGCAAAAATGCCAAATGTCGTGTCAAGGAAAAGTGCCTTGTTGAGAAGGATGAAGCTGTGTGTGTCCCTCAGTACATAGGCCGGTGCTGGGCGTGGGGTGATCCCCACTACCACACATTTGATGGATACAACTATGACTTCCAGGGCACCTGCAAGTATGTCATCTCTAAGACCTGTGGTGACCTGGATGGTCTAGTGCCCTTCTCAATCACAGAGAGGAATGACAACAGAGGGAACACTGCAGTTTCTTATGTTAGGGAGGTGTTTGTGTCTGTTTATGGGTATGAAATCCTTATTCGCAAGAGCCAAGTTGGTCGAGTCATGGTAAGAGTTCAGTCTCCTGTCTGATGTGTTTGACTTTAAGTGTTTCAGCATATACAGCAGAAAAATTAAGATTTTTTTTTTCTACAGGTGAATGGAGAGCTATTAAATCTGCCATTGTACCTGGATGATGGTAAGATCAAAGTGATTCACCGTGGTGGCAGTGCAGAGATAGAGACAGACTTTGGCCTTGTTGTCCTCTATGACTGGAATTGGAGCCTTGTTATCAAACTGCCCAGCAGTTACTACGGTCTCGTCTGTGGTCTGTGTGGTAACTTCAATGGTAACAGCCGCGATGAGCTACAGAATCCAGCAGGAAAGGTTGTACCCTCAGTAATAGAGTGGGGCAAGAGCTGGCAAACACCTGACCAGGACAAGGACCATCCCTGCTGGGACACATGTGTCAAAAACTGTCCTACATGTAATGGCGATGATCGTAAGCTTTATGAGACACAGGCCTTCTGTGGATCCCTCGCAGCCAAGACCAACAGTGTGTTTCAGAAATGTCATGGAAATTTGGATCCCCAGGCCTTCATGAACAGCTGTGTATATGATATGTGTTTGAATAAGGGAGACAAAAAGATGCTGTGCCAAGCACTGGCCTCCTACAGCGAGCAGTGTCGTGAGCAAGGGATAATAATTAAGGGCTGGAGGAAGAAGTTTGGCTGTCGTGAGTATTAAAGACAAGTTTATTATAATGATTTAAATCCAATATTTAACATATATTTTAAATTGTTTTCTCTTTTTCTTAGCAATGAATTGTCAACGTCACAGTCACTATGAGGACTGTGCCAGCCCATGCCAGCCAACATGCCCATTCCCTGAGCAGAAACAAATCTGCCATGGTTCTTGTGTAGAGGCATGTGTGTGTGATAAAGGTTACGTCCTCAGTGCTGGTGTTTGCGTGCCTGCAAAAACATGTGGTTGCTCATATCAGGGTCGCTACTACAAACCAGGTGAACGCTTCTGGGCTGATGAGGTTTGCCATCGTCTATGTGAATGTGATACAAAGCTGGGCATGGTGATTTGCCGCGAGGCTTCTTGCTCTCCCAAGGAGACATGCAACGTAGTGGATGGAGTGCGTGCCTGCCGGCCCATCAGTCATTCCACTTGCACAGCCTCAGGTGACCCACACTACCGGACTTTTGATGGCCGCCGGTTTGACTTCCAGGGCACTTGTGTGTATCAGCTGGTGGGACTGTGCTCTGAGCAGCCTGGTTTGGTGCCCTTCAAAGTGACAGTGCAGAATGACAACCGGGGAAGCAAAGCAGTATCCTACACAAGAACGGTCACATTCTCTATATATGGCATCAAAGTCACCATTAGCAGAGAATACCCCTACAAGGTCCTGGTAAGTACAGATGTAGAATAGTATGAAGCATATGGCTGGTTTGATACATAATGGAATACATAACTTGACATTGATTTTAGTGAATTTGTGAAAAAAATTTAAATAGGGCACAGCAGAAACTTGTAGTAATGGTATTAAAGATGAAAACAGAACAGATATTTAAATGAGCGAGCTAAAGTGCCGCCTGTTATTGTGCTAATTCCAACATTCCTCATGTTCTTTTGCATAAACTATATTTAATTGCATATTAAAATTTTGATCCACACAGTCTTAATTAAACGAAGATTTAACTGCACATTAGAATGGATTAGCAAGGGCTGCAGAATTATTAAATCTATAATCTCCTAAAAATATTCTTCTCTCCCTTCCCTTGTATTCTGCTCATCAGCTCAATGGACAACTTTTTTCATTGCCGATGGAATACAATAATCAGCTGACAGTGTTTCTTAGTGGCTGGACAGCCATAGTGGAGACAGAAGCTGGTATCACTGTGACCTTTGACTGGCGTAGTACAGTAAGTGTTACTCTGCCCAGCAACTACCAGAGTGCAGTGTGTGGTCTGTGTGGAAATTACAACGGAAAATCCCAGGATGACCTGACCATGCGAAATGGACAGCCTGCCTCTGATGGAACCAAGCTGGGAGAGAGCTGGCAAGTGGCCGTTGTTCCAGGTTGTTCATCGGTCTGCCAGGGGCCATGGTGTCACGCCTGTTCAGACTCCCAGAAGAAGGTGTACCGAGCCCAAAAGTACTGCGGTATTATCGCTGACAAAGCAGGACCTTTCAGAGAGTGTCACAACCGTATTGACCCTACCCCTTACCTGGAAGATTGTATATATGATGCCTGTCATTATAATGGTCACCACGGATCAGTGTGTGATGCTATTAGTGTGTATGTATCTGCCTGTCAAAACCTAGGAGTCACCATCCGCTCCTGGAGAACAGATACATTCTGTCGTAAGTTTATTGCTGTATTTTATTCCTTCACTTTATGTCTTTTACAAAAATATTTGGTTTTGGCTCATCTTCCATTCTCTTTTGTCCCCCATAGCAATGGTGTGTCCAGCTAACAGCCATTATACCTTGTGTGCCACGGGTTGCCCAGCCACCTGTTCCAGCTTAACCTCCCGTAACTGCCACAGGCGCTGCACAGAAGCCTGTGAGTGTAATGAAGGCTACCTGCTGAGTGGGGACACCTGTGTGCCAGTGAGAGACTGTGGCTGCTCCTACAATGGCCAGTACTACAGAATAGGAGAGGTCTTCTATCCTGAAACTGAGTGTGTAGAACAATGTGTCTGTGGAGAGAATGGCGCAGTGTCATGTCAAAAAACCAAATGCCGTCCTGGGGAGACATGTAAGATTGTGAGGGGAGTGAAAGGCTGCCACCCGATAGGGCAAGGCAAGTGTGTGGCTTCTGGAGACCCACATTACATTTCCTTTGATGGACGGAGGTTTGATTTCCAAGGTACCTGCGTCTATGTACTGGCCAAAGTCTGTGATGATGACAAAGGCCAGCTGACGCCATTCACTGTAACTCAGGGGAATGAGAAGTATGGGAATGGAAAAGTGGCTGTTACAAAGTCAGTCGCTGTGGAAGTCTATGGATATACCATTTACATCAAGCAAAAAAAGCCTTGGAAAGTCATTGTGAGTTAAATATATTGTATCTAAGATTCTAAAAAATATATATATATTTCTTTTTTAAGTTTTTCTAAAAAAATTATTTTTGTAATCCTCTGTTTAGGTGAATGATGAACTTCTAAACCTGCCGCTCTCCCTTGATAATGGCCGTCTCAGAGTCACTCAGGAGGGTCGTAATGTAATTGTTCGGACCGACTTTGGACTCACAGTCCTCTATGATACCGTCTATTATGTTGAGGTGATTGTTCCATCTACATACCAGGGTAGAATGTGTGGCCTTTGTGGCAACTACAACAAGAACTCTGGTGATGACTTCATTCTTCCAAATGGCAAAAGAACAAAGAACATTGATGACTTTGGAAGGGCTTGGGTGGTGGATCTGCCTGGGTTTGACTGTGGGGGCTGTGGTGGTCAGTGTCCAGTATGTAGTGAAGCCAAGGCAACCTTGTATGGAAAGCCAGACTCCTGTGGTATTATGAATTTACCTAATGGGCCTTTTAAAGCCTGCCACAGTAAAATTGACCCTGCAACATATGTCGCTCACTGCGTGTTCGATGGTTGTGCTTCGGATGGCAACAAAGATACTCTGTGTAACAGTGTCCAGGCCTATGCTCTCGCCTGCCAGAGCGCAGGAGTTAAAATTGAGAAATGGAGGAGCAGCTCTTTTTGTCGTAAGTAATACACAAATAAAATACTTTTGAAAAGTTGCCTAATTTTATTTTCTATTTAAGTGAATTTTGTTTCCTCGTGCAGCTGCTACCTGTCCACCACACAGCCACTATGAGGTCTGTGCAGACACCTGTGGTGGAACCTGTGCAAGTTTTATTTACCCATTCACGTGTTCTGAAAGCTGCTTTGAAGGATGTCAGTGTGATGCTGGCTTTGTTTTTGATGGTGTGCAATGTGTTTCCATGGACAACTGTGGATGTGTGCTCAATGGCAGATATCTTATGGTAAACCTTTATTCATATTTTTCTTATATAAGGTGACATACATACATACATACAGTAATAGATGAATATGTACTTAACCTTTTAATTACTAATGAACACAATTATTCACTGATCCTGAAGAAAATGTATGAATCATTACACACAATTTTTATTTCCAGGTGGGCCAAGAGGTTGTGGACAAGGACTGTGTATCTAAGTGTGTGTGTCTGGCCTCTGGGGCAGTGAGGTGTGAAAAGCTGTCCTGTGCTAAAGGAGAGGTATGTGCAGTCAGAGACGGGGTCAGAGGCTGCCATGTCAAACGAGGCCAATGCAACATCAACCAAGTCGCCCATTTCACCTCGTTTGATGGCATGTCTGGAAAAATGACTGCTCTCGGGGCATTTGAAGTGGCGTCTCTATGTGATGAGACCTCAAAGCTGTGGTTCCGTGTGGTTGTGGACGTCAGGGTCTGCAGCAAGGGTGGACGTCCAGCTGTTAATGCTGTGTATGTGTTCTTTAAAGAGAGTGTCATTGCAGTGAACAGACAGCATGCAGCCTGGGTAAGATATGTTAAAATGCAATTGAGATTTATAAAGTGCTTTGCTTAAATGTGTTGTTTTTGTCGCAATCAATTGTATTTTCTCTCTTCTTGATGTCAGGTAAATGGCAGGAAAGTGTCTCTTCCCAGCAAAGTGACAGGTGAAATATCAGTCCACATCTCAGAGAGGACTGTGATCATAGAGAGGCCATCTGCTGTACGGGTCACCTACTCAATTTCACAGGAGGTCACAGTAATTATTGACAGTAGCCTGTCTGGTAAAATGTGCGGCGCCTGTGGCAACTACAATAACAACTCCAAAGATGATATGACAACAGCAGATGGAAAAATAACCACTGATGTGTCTGTAGTCATCGGCTCCTGGAGTGCTGGGGACTTTTCTAGGTGGTGAGTGTTTTAAAGGCTTTTGCAGAAACATAATAGAAAGAGATACATGGCTGCATTTTATGCTACTTTGCACAATGCTTTTTTTTTCCTGTGCTGGGATTCATCTGCTCTCACCACATTGCTCTACAACTCCTGGCGGTTACTTTAATTGTTTTAATAATGTAACAACTTCACCTATGCCGTTAACCCTCAGTTCCATTTTAGAAAAGAAGTTCTAAACTTGAACTTTATTTTGCCCTTTATGAGGCAAAGTGCAAACTTAATTTGACCCCTGAAATAATCAAGTACAGATCAGCAAGTGATGGGATGGTGCTATGGCTATCCAACCGCTTATTCTCTTAACAGCAAGAACTAAACAAGGACTCTACAGAGCACTTTTAAAGGAATGAGAGTGTGGTTTTTAATTGCATTTGGTCCAATTTAATTAAGAAATGCCAGAGAATCCCCTATGGTAATTACTGATTAAAAAGCAGGTGAGGCTGACAGGCATGGCCATCAAAAGCTACCAAGCTTGCAATCCAATCACTGCTTGTCATCCAAGGACACTTAAGACTCATCTGGGTGCAATATTAATTTGAGCCCTCATCTTTAGTTCTGTGTTCTAGCCTTAAGTCAGTCCCCTAGAGAAGGCAGTTGTGCATCCCCTTTCCTCTCGTCATTCGATATAGTTGTCTTTATGTTTGCATTTTCACAGTACAAGACACCCCCCCCCCAAACATACACACACACATACGCACTGCACAAGAAAATACCCCCAAGAAACAGCGCTACTGCTGAGTGTTTGCATATGTCTTTAAAAATGCAATTTTCAGAAGTGTTGCTTGTAATCTCTGTTGCGCCTGAGTGAACATGTCTTTACTTTTCTCTAGTGCCCTTTGACTGCAATTCTCTTTATTTTCTTTTCAGTGGTCTGTAGAGATATCAGCTCTGTGGTGAAACAAAACAGCTGGTGTAGAGGTAAGAACTGTTCTAGCTCTTTTCTCAACAAAACAATGAACCGATGTTTCCTCAGTGCTGTATAATAAAGATTATATTTCTACTTTCATTCCCATTAAACAGAATGAAGAAGGAGGTGAAGTCATTCAGCTAAACCTGCTTGTTTACAACTTGTCTTACTCATCATACTACTGTTTTGTTTTGTTTTGTTTTTTTTCTTTTAAATCTCAAAATGGGTTCTGCTGTTACTAACAGACTGGTCCTTTTATTGTTTGAGTAGTAAAAATATGATACTTTCTTGAACAACATCTCCATCTGGTGGAGGAAGGAATTTATCTACTTTCTGTTAAACTGCAACTCACAATAGAGGAACAATCACGAGTTACCAAGACATGATCACACATGACTTGGTTTAAAATTCTGTATTAAATGTTCTCTCTTTACTGTTCCAGTCAATAAACACCTTTTTTCAATACACAGTGTGACCACGTTATTTTTCCACAGAACCTCCTTGCTTCCAGAACTACAACCACCCAGTCGTGTTTGTAGTAATATTTACAAGTGTGTGGGGAATTTGGCACTTTAGAGTGGAGGAGACCTTGGACAGACAGTTCCCATGTAGCTGAGAGAACACTAAACAGACTAGCCATGAAAACACACTGATGTTTAGTCTTTCACTTCAGTGCACAGAGTAAATCACACCTTAGTGCAACAATCCCACTGTTTATGTTGCTTGTGTCTGTGTTATATTTGCTTGGAGGGGATAAGTTCATTCTGCAGGAATGTTTTACTATCTGTTCTGGCAACAAACAACATGCAGATAGTTTCCCTACACAGTAGCACAATTCTGAAGTTGTTGTGGTGTTGTTTACCTCAGTGCAGGGCAGCCCAGGGGTAATTTCGGGGTGTACTTCAGTGTCTGCAACTCACACCAGCACCCCGCCCCCTCTCCTTCTCTCTTTCCTCAGACCAAAAAGAAAGACACATCTACTTACTTAGCAGAGCAGAGACTACTTGAGAATCTCCATAGAATGCAATGCACAATGACTCACCTTTAATCAATGTTTTTTTTTAATATATATTTTTTCAAACTATAGCGCAAACATTTGCTTTGCATAGTTTTTCCTGGCTGAAGCTCTAAGTTAAAAAAAAAAAAAAAAAACTTTACTTTTTCTTTTTTATTTGTTGAGAAGAGTTCGTCTTACTGGGCGGAGAAAAAGTATCTCCAGTTTGTAGGAGGTTGATGCACGGTAAGTTCATTTAAATGCACACATTTGCGCTTTTCTCTAAAATGGATTTCATTAATAACAGTGAACATAATAACACTGTGGTCAGAAATAAGAGCTTCCTACGCATACAATCTGCAGCCGTAGTTCACTTTTCTGTGTCCGCATTTTCCTTTCTGTCTTTTTCCCCCTAGTTTGATTTCATTAGCTCCTTCCCTGAGCATGGCTTGGATGCCTGTATGAGTATGTGACCGCTTATTGCTCATAAAAAGGTTTTATTCCTTACTTTTTTTGGTCTTTTGCATTCGACGTCGTGAATATGATAACTAGTTACACACAGTATTACTCCAGTGTCTGGTACAGTACACACAGTATTCCCACAGTTCACGAACAGTTACAAAAAGTTATATATCGCGATAATTAGCGAGATCATCAACGGGATTTTGAAATACAATTGAGTGTTTTCAGTATTTCCACTTTTCACTTCGAATACAGACGTGTATTATTATTGTTTCAAGTTTCATAGCTCCTGTTATACAATTTAAAATATATTTACTTGTGTCAAATAAAATATGTTATGTTTTGAGTGCTCATATCCTCGCATGCCCTTTCATTTGAACAAGACCATTTTTATGACTAAAAACTCCACATCATGTGAATCCCACTTTATTGTAATCCGTGATAATTAATTTTTTTTAAAGTGTTGCATTATAGACTCCTTTCATATTTCACTATTATATTCCCCTACATCACTCAGAGCCTAACAAACAAGATTATTGGATTGGTTCTTGTTAATATAACTCACCCAGTATTTGTTTGATTAAACCTGATTGGCAGGCCTTTGTTGTTAATCCTTCTCCCAGGGTTGAAATGTTCATTTTTCCCTACTCCAGCTCCATGTTTGCACCCCCACTCTAGTCATGCATGAATCCACAGCAGTGCTCTGGGCCAGGGAGGGAAACCTTGGCTCCACTAATGTAGTCTTTGATCTTTACAATGCAAAACATTTCTCTATGGCTTAGATTTTCTGCTTTCGTACAGCTAAAGCATTGAGTACCTATATTGCATTTTTGTTTAGATGTCTCAGGGTGTGAAGCAAACAAAACTGGAGCTTTCTGGTTATGGAGCATCCCTAACTCCAGTAAGTGACTGGTTGTGTAACCTGAGCCTGTAAACATGGGTGTAAGAAAAACTCAGGGAATGTGCCAGATAATATACAAGCAGAAAAATAACCCCAGGAGCTTCACGTTTAAGCATGCACACACCCCGTTTGTAAAAGAGATGAGGCAGCAAACTGAATGCAAGTCCAGTGACCAAATATCAAATGCAACATAACACCAGCCTTCTCATGTATGCTTCTGCTGCCAGGCCCCATGTTCTGATCTGCAGAGCCTGAAATAGACCCTCCACTCTTGCCCACAGTCGGGGGGACATATTATTAAGATGCATAGTATCCAGAAATATGACTGACCCTCTTGGCCCAATATCTGTGTCGCAATATCAAAATGTAATCAGGACAAGTTATTAAAAGTGCATGTAAAAAAAAAACACTGCTTCACTCAGTACTGTGCTATTTTGGAAAACAAGAACCGGCTCTAACCGAATTGAACTTTATCTAGGTTGGCTTTTAGGTAATGTCTAGGGAACACTGAGCAATTTGAAAACAGAGTCCCCTCTGTCCTCTCCAGAAAAGCTGTTAAAGCTGCTGACGTGCTTCAGTTTAGAAGCAGTTTGTAAACCCCACCCACTGTTTTATCTGTAAATCACATCAAAAAAGCTTCAACTTCCTGTCAGTAGAGTGTAGATGTTAAAAAAAAAAAAAAAGAAAAGAAAAGTATGGCTTCTATTCCAACACTATGCTAATGTAGCTTTGGATCAAAAGGTTTGTGTCACTTCTTATCAATGAAATAGTAGCAAAGACAAACTTTTAGTGAATCAGCCAAATTTGGTCAAAAACAGCACTCTAATGCTGTATATACAGCACATTAATGACTGATAGTACCTATATTACCCTAAACGACAGCTAAACTGATCAAATAAGGTCATGTGATCGTTCTCATTGGTGTTATGTAAACAATTCTGCACCAACACACCACACACCCTTTGGGTTTTGGACCAGATCCATTAAAAGGGGTGGTGGCATCAAATATTTTCACTGATTTTTATCTTGCATGGCCTCGAGTAAAGTTAAATGCTAATGGGTAAAAAAAAAAAAAAGGGGGCAAAACAGACAAACAAACAGAAAAAACAATTATCCAGCAACTGAGAAAGAGTTTTATTTCCACAAATAGTCAGTTACACTGTAAAAGAGGGAAATGGAATTTATTTGCTTCTTGTTTTGGCAAAAAACAAAAAGTGGACCATTGGTCTTGATGTAAATCTGTCCTCTCTGAATACCTCTCCAGTTCTTTCTCTGTTATATGTTCTTATTTATTTATTTTTTTTCACAAAACCAAGAATCATGTTATTTTTGTCTTCTTACCAGGTACAATGGATCTTCTTTTGTTGACAGCGTTTAGCACCTGGCTGGCTCCTGCACTGGGTGAGCATCCTTTTTCACTAAACATGGTGGTGATTTCAGTTCACATTCTCCCATTAAAGTCAACCTTTGCAGAAGCCTTTTCTCGAGGCTCTACTTTTGTTATGTTCTTAGCTTCTCCATGCTAAATGAGCTGTCTGTATAACAGGCTCAGCATTTGGCAGGGAAGTTTTCGGTAAGTTTCCTGCACTAGTGTTAAGTGTTGATGCATGGCCGTTTGACATTTTTGTCCTTAATCTTCAGTTTCCGCTGCACTCTTATTTGGTCCGGCTGCTTGCCATGTCTTCTTTTTTTGTCCACTATGTAAAACATGCCTTGTATTTGTGTCAGGTTACCGTTTCCAGCATCATTTACATTTGAGATTTTCCATTTTAAAATGTTTCATGTCTGTGCTTTGCTGTGAGAACAAACCGTGTCAAACAAGTATAAACATTTCCTTATACTGCAGTCTGAATAATCTTTTATTCTGCCGCTGCTGAATGCTGCCAAGTTTTCCATTGTTACTGTAGGTCCTAGTGCTTGGTTTGTTTCTCTGCACTCCCTGCATGCCATCAGCTGAGCCTGATGTTAAGCAGATTTGTCTAAATTCAGGCATTTTTATCCTTTTTTGACTCGGGTCTGTTAGAGTCAGGCCTTATTTTTAAGGGCTTCTCTGTATCAATATTTGTCTAAGATGTGGTTTGGCCTTACGGAGAAAAAGACTAACATTAGTATTAACTGCCTGTAAATGAGGTCAAAGGTGATTCTGCCTCTGCACCAAGTAAACTACATATCGTATCAAAAGTATAAAGACAAAACAGTTAATTCAGGGTTTCAGCTGTATCATGCTCATTTGTAACTGTCTGTAGAGCCAAAAAAAAAAAAAAAAAGAAGTTCGCTAAGTGATTCTATAGGCCACGAGCTTAACCCTCCCCTTAAATGTCAGAAAGATTTCTCAGCAGATGTTATTGGTTCAACAATATAGCACAATGTTTCATTTCAAGATACTGTATCGTATTAAAAAAATACTGTATCAATATTTTTTTGTATTTATTTAAATGCAGCCATGGCAAGGGTCCTTTCCTTTTTTTTTTGTTTTTCCTTATTTTTATTTTTTATTTCTTATTATTTAACCCTGTTTGTTAAAGTCAAAGTCTTCTCACCCCACGTGCAAACGAGCAATATTTAAAACCGCAGATTACAAAATAACAACTAGAAAACAAAAGTAAATATATATAAAAATATTAAAAAGTGTAAATATAAAATACAAAAGAGAAAAAAGATATTAAAGGTCCAGTCTAATAGTGTAAAATAACAGAACTGATAACAAAAAGACATGAAATTACAGACCAAAAAAAAAAGACGCAGTATTGCATTGATTGAGTAAACAATACTGCAGTTAAAGAGGGATATTGTGTTAAACTAATATGTAGTGACGGGTCGGGGGGGGTGTATAATGTCAGGTGATGGAAAAGGAAATACTGGTTATTTCAAGCATCCTAAAAGCACTTTTTAATTTCTGAAAGAGGCAGATGTTAGTCCCTTTGTTGGGATTTTACTAAAATAATGTTCCGATATTGGAGGACTCAGAGACTGTCGTGTTTGCATTTTTTTACATAACTAATAGAATAACAACCTTTTGAGTAAAACCTTAAACTGTAATGTCTTTAAAATAAAAGTTTTGTGTCCTTATTATCTCAAAATATCATAACATGATCCTAGTATTGTGATTTGTATCATATCGCCAGATTTTTTGTCAATACACACCCCTACTCCACACCAAAACAAAGATTAAAAACATGTAGCATCAGCAGTTTTGTCACCCTGTACATTTGTAGTGGCACAAAGCTGAATTTCTGCTTAGCTTGTGACCAAACCCAGTATCTGTTTGATCATGATCAGTTACATAAAAGCCATCCAAGCAGAGCAATGTGAACAAACAGGAAACTCATACTTATATATAATGCAGCACAAGTCAGGGCAATGAAAAACACATGCACTTTAAGTAACTTAGAGTGGAAAATGTTCCAGTCGGTAGATTTTCTGCAAACTTTCTGTCGTCAGTTTTTGGGATGTTAAGAATCTCTAAAGCAATTTAAGCTGAAGTGATAAGTAACATAGTATTCACAGCATCCCACGCTCCAACCTTTGTTATCTTTGTACTCTGCGTCTACACCATTTATTGTGAAATAAAGGCAGATGCTCAGATGGTAAAGATGATATGTGCAAAGGTAGTCCAGATATTCATTCCTTTTTTTTTTCTTTCTCTCTGAAGTTCATCCGCACCACTGACCTCTCATAGACATGCTCGTACACTACCAGGTAACTGTCATAAAAAGACTAATGATTTTACTCCTTTTCTTGCAGCTTCATCAGCAGACGAGGACAAAGGTATGTGTTCTTTGAATGGAAGTGTGGAAAAGTTTAATTTAGATAAGCTGTGTTCTTATTTTAACCAGCGTGTAGATCAGAACCGGCACGGAGCCACTTAATGATGAGATGAATGACTGCAGTCATTGTGCTCCCTGAAGAGTGTCACTGAATAAATGTGCACTCTTACAATACTTACAGATGGAAGACCTTCACGAGTGCATTATGTAGTTGTGGTAAAGACGGCTGTAACTGTAAATGAACACAGTGGTGTCGATGAAGAACCTCTTTAATTCATAAGGAACCAGTGTGACATCTGTGTCAGTTCCCAAATGAATTTTTAGACGCGTCCCACGCATCTCTATAAGAGGCTTTGTATGTCCGTTGGTCCTTCGGTCCGTCACGTCGTTGGTCCGTCGGTCCGTCACGCGTTTGTTAAATGTAATTCCCTCCAGTGTACACAAGGCGG
>JAPTYR010188628.1:0-10301 GCA_029814505.1 Siphamia roseigaster
AAATTGAACTCGCCCAATGCAGACAGGAGTTTCTCTGCCACGGCGCGTTCATATGCCATCCACTCCGAACTTATGTAGCGGAGCTGAGCTCCGCCGCGCTCCGGCCCAATTTAACCCCTGATTATAATGCATTTATTGTCGATTGTTGTTTTTTATTTTATCTGGTTTTGGTGTTTTATTTCTCTGTATTTTCTTGATACTCTTGAACCTTCAGTCGAAGTCCATAGCAGAGGGCATTTCACAGGTAGACCAGGGTTAGAAGTTAGGAAGCTTTGGAATCTAGTGTTGATTAAATGCTGATTATTGGCTTTGCATTGTGGATTAGTTAAGTCTATCTATTGGTTGGATTGGTTTTGGATTATTGATTGTGTTTACTTATTGCCTTTGCATATTTGGCTTAGGTAATTATAATTATTGGTGGGACTGGATTGATTAATTAAGTATTGAAAAATATTGTTTTTGATTGTCATTGAGTTAATCCTATTTTGTCTCATTGTTTGGGTTAATTATGGATTATTGCTTTGATTCAGTTTATTTTATGGGTTTAGTTGGTTGGCTTGGGTATTGATCAGTGTTTGATTATTGTCTTTGCATTGTGGTTTAGGTATTCCTGGTAATCTTTTGTATTGATTAGGGGCTAGTTGTGTACTTCTCGTTTTACTATTTGGAAATAATCAGTTACTCACAGATTGTTTTGAATTATTCAGATTATTATTATTCAGTTATTTCTGTTCTGTTTCCTCACTTGTGATTAGAACATAAGTATTAATTTGCAGCTGATGTCTTGTGGTTTGTGTGTCCCTGGTAACAGTTATCTGAGACTCTTTGTTCAGGCCACAGACAAGTTAAAACTTAGTCTTCTAAAGGTTCATATTGTCTTTCAAAAATAAATTTAACTTATTTTTAAACAGACAGATGCAAGTAAAAGTAAGTTAAAACTTATTAACTGATTGATAGGTTTTTATTCCAAATTAAAGGCTCTAAGTATAGTTCATTCATACTTGGGAAACACCAGTAATTGGGCATTGAGGTTGTTTCACTTTGAGTATTATTAGGATAAAAAATAAAATAGAGGTACTTTATTGGGGAACTGAGAAATGGTTGGGTGTCTATCTTCTTCGTTGACAGTTCTGTCCTTTGATTTTTGATGTTTGTATTTATATTTGATTTTCTTTTCTGGGTTTGTTTTTTATTTTTCTGTATTTGCTTGGTACTCTATTCCTAAACTAGAATAATATCAGTTCAGTATTTCAATAAAATACTAGTTCCAGGTACAAAGCAGCAAATATACAGGTATCCTAGTTTAGTTGAGTTTGTTTCCTCCAAGTTTATCTCATTGTCTCTGATGATTCTATTACTAATGGAACTAATTACCATGGTTGCACTCAACTACAAGCATGTACTCTAGATTAGGAGGGGGCTCAGTTTCTGTTTTTTGATAGTTCAATTCTTTAGCAGGATTTTTTAGTTCCATTAGTTACCAAACACTCTACCTGCTAAAAATAAACAAAACAAAACAACATGGCTGCTTCCTCCTTCCTCAAAATGGACATCATCATGAAAGAACTTGAGGACAATATTTTCATGAGTGAACACAATCCAAAAGTAGCAAAGAAACAAGTTCATCTAATGAAGTACTTATTCAAGAAATATGTAGGAAAGAACTTGATTTACTCCGGACCAGGAGCAGTGGCCCCTACAGAGCAACAATGGTGTTCAATTAAGGAATACCACTAGGGTGACCATTCGTCCGGATTTCGTCCGGACAGTCCGGTTTTAGAGCTGTCTGTCCGGCCGTCTGTCAAGTGTCCTCCTTTTTCACATTATGTCCTCCTTTCAGACCCTCGTCCGCCACCGTTGCATTAATCATCATAAATCTCCACCCACTACACTTGCCACAATGCGATGTTTACAGTAGGCCAATGCAAATATTCGCGCTGCGCACGCAGCTGATCCAGCCTCGGATTGACTGGCAGCTGCTGTCAATCAAAAGCTCCGTTCACGCGATTGACTGATTTTTTCACCTCAGCTTTGCGCAGCATTTTGAAAGCATGTAATGAAAGAAACCGCCTCGAGGTGGACACAGTGAAGGCTGAGCTACAGGTGTGTGTCAACATTCAGGAGGAGTGCACAGAGGTGTACAAAACATTCCTGGCAAATAAGCCACTTTTGGAGGCAGCCAGGAAAGGACTGAAATATAAGAAGGCCTGATACGTACGTCTGTGGTGAGTACTAATGGCATTAGACTTCATATTTAAAACCTTTTTTATAGACTTATTATACAACAAAATAATTTAATTTAAACTGAAACGTGATTCAGTATTTTAAATAGACCTAAATTACGATGGGCTTTCTCATAGGTGAATTGGCAGAACAGAGAAAAAAGGATGAAGACTTGACTGGCTGTTGACATTCTTCATGTTTTACTTTTTCATATTTTTTGTTGAAGTTCATGTGGACTAGTACCAGTAGGCTATAAATGACAGAGGCCTACAGCTTTCATTTTGCAAATGTTCATGCTTTTTTATGTTTTTTTTTTTATTCCATTTGATGGAATGGCAAAGACTCTGTTCTTTCAGTAATTAGTGAGTCATTGGTGATATTTTTTGTTTATATCATCTTGTTAAATTTGCCACACTTGGGTGTTCAATGTTAATAAATATATATTTACTTTATACATTATTCATAAGTTGTTTTTCCTGACCCCCGTCCTCCCTTTAGGGCATTTGTCCTCCTTTTTGGACACAAGTGTCCTATTTTCCTCTTTCATGCTGGTGGTCACCCTACACGCAGCTGGGAGATATGCTGAACTTAGAAGTAGAATTATGTAATGTAATGTAATGTAATAATCAAACAGTCTTGCTGGAAAAAAAAAAGCTTTTTCCATTGGTATCGCCCTTTCCCTCCTTTGGTGATCTCTCATACCTGTTCTCCAGTGTGAACACAAAGTCTATACATACCAGTCACCCAAGGCTGTGGGAAGTAGGGGTGCACAGGGTGCTCCTGCATCGCCCTTCTGCATCACAGGACAGAACAATCCCAATGGATAAATTAGATAATTAAAGTCATTGATAAATAAATAAAGGACTGTGATGTAATGATTATTTATTGACTACTATTTTAATTGTAAATGGTCTGGACTTATATGGTACATTTTCCACCTCCAAGGTGCTCAAAGCACTTCACATATATAGGTCTCATATTAACCCATTCACTCACCAGTAGTCAACTGCTGTCATGCAGGGTGCTGCCAGACCTACTGGGAGCAATTTAGGGTTCAGTGTCTTGCGCAAGAACACTTTGACATGCTGACTTTTGGAGCTGGGATTCCAACCACTAACCCTTTAATCATTGGATGACCCGCTCTTCCAACAGAGCTACACCCACCCCACAAGTCTAATGTAAATTAAATTTAGTCCTTGGTTTTTCATTGTATATTTAAGCCTTCCTAATATGTGTGTGCGTGACTTAAGATCCCTTAAAAGCTGATTGAGGAGCCACATGACCCAGAAAAACCTGACACACCTCACACTCATACACGTGCATTCAGACACTGTAGAACAGGTGGACATACATGTGAAAACTTTCATCTTTGGAGCATCAGCTTAAGGTATGTGCACCTCCTATAACAGCAAACCCGGATTGAGATTTGTGAAAAACGTAAAGGTGGAAATGCTTCTGTAAAGTTTATGGAAATAAATGACAGTGGTCATGTAGTATGTGGGGAGCCTCCTTTAATTTAATGAAAAAAACATACGTATAAATTGTAAATTGTGGGAAAACACTGTTGTTTAGAAGGTAATAAAATGTGACCCATTAACCATTTCAGAACCATGGACAGCACGACTCACACTCTTGTCAGCTGTCACAGGTTCACCTGTCAGTGTTGAATTTGATTGCTGCTTTCATCGCTAAAAAAAAAAAATCCAAGTGTTTTTATTGTCAATTGGTGAAGGACTTGTAATGAGAGGGGAGACAATTAATTTTCCATCCCACATCAAATCGCACTCAGACTCGACATAAATAGGCGTACCTGCTCATCATCACATTAGGTATGTCTGCTCTTTTTGTTGAATATTATCAGCAGTCCATGCTTTTAGGGTACTTTATTTTGTAAATCTTGCTTTTTGAGCAGCCCATAGCCTACCGAGCCACCAGTGGTGTGTTTGCCCATTGCAAGTGAACAGTTGTTGGTACTTGCTGCAGTATTGTGTGTATCTGGCTTTTCTGTGAGTCACTGTCAGTCATTCATTTGCCTTATATTTTGAGTAGCCTGTGTGTGTTTTTATTATTATTCCACCAAGAAATGGCAGAGTAATGCTTTTGCCAGTATCTGTCTGTCTGTCTGTTTGTTTGTGTGTGTTACATTCGGTTGGTTGGGGCGGACTGGCACTCATGGAAGTGGAAGTTAAGCTTGGCAGTCATTGGGGGAGGGGTAGGGGGGGATCTGGTGGAGTCTGTGGTGCTTTTCTAGGTAGTTATTTATCTGTCTTACACAAGTAACGTCACATTAATTGTCTTCGCCTATAATGTAGCTGGGATAGGCTCGGTGTCCGTAGTGAGGATAAAGCGGGTTCAGATAATGAATGGATGAATGAATGACGATTCAAACAATGTATTTTCTTATATTGAAAAAGCTAATTACCTCCGCCAGTGGAGGTTATGTAATTTGTTTATCCGTCTGTCTGTCTGATTGTTATCAACGTAACTCAAAAAGTTATGAACGGATTTTAATGAAATTTTCAGAGAATGTCCAGAGGTCAGTATAAATAACTGTCCATGGCACAGCCACAGTCAGATTCTCTATCTAGTGAGTGATCGTGGATAGGTCAGGGAATGTCGTCCCATCAGCCACAGTTAACTTTTTAAAATAACATTTGCTGTCTTGGAAGCTGAGTGTACTCACATATCCCCTAAAATGTTCATTTTCCTCATCCATCTCAGCTAAAGCACTTCACCAAAACATAATCCACATTGCCAAGCGAGGGAGTTCCAGATGTTCTGCCTCCATTGAAGGATACTCCCCGCCCACCAAAATACATTGCATTGTTTATAAGCCATGAAAGGGTCTAAAAAGGGGTGAATTGGGAATAGCATTTTGATTGACTATTAAAAACAGGAAATACCTTAGCTAGCTAGGAAATGGAAATTATTTGGCATTATCATTTGTAATGTTAATTTCCATTTCCATTTTAAGAGTTAACAGTAATAGCTCATTGTAATTTAATTATATTGAAGGTGATTTTTTTTCCCCTTATTTTGTGGCAGTCCCTGGAGGCCATGGTGCATTTGTCTATATTGCCTAATGGGGCAGCCAGCTCTGTGTGTAAGACATACTAAAATATGTATGCATATCTGATTATCCAATTATTTGCTGCCAACAAAGCTTAAGGTAAATTAACCTCATTATTAATTATAAACAGGGATGCACATAACTTTTTGGTCCAGTACTCGGGGGAACATCTGCAGATATTACTTGATGCTCACCGAGCACATGAGTCATGACCCGCTCCACAGGTTGGATAAAAAGGGATATATTCTCAAATAACTTATAGCAAAAACTAAATTTATTCATAATTAAAGATTAATTAACAGATGATGGTGTGCCTTATTCCCAAAGATCAGTAGTGTTAGTGAGTGGCTTTGTATGGTGTTAGGGTGTTGGATGCAAAACAAAAGAAACAAAAAATGCATAATCATTTCACCTTTTTAAGCACTGAATGTCATTTCTGTAAACAGAAAAAAAAATCTGTTTTGTTTTTCTGCTCTTAAGCACCACCAAATGTACTTTTCTGTAAACACGGAAATAAACTTACTTCCACTGAATGAACCACATCACTGTGCGCCATTCGTTTGGAGCCAACTGACCTCCTGCAGCCACTTTTCCGTGAGCACTCTTTCTTTTGTACAGCTTGAGTGTCAGTTTAATCTGATGTCATTTTGGAGGTGGTGGTGGAACACCTAAATAGTTACTTACTGGAGCTTGCTGCTTGGATATTTTGACGAGTGCTTCCCCAGCTGTTGATGCACCAGAGCATTTCAATGCTTTTGATGTGTCACGCATTATACATTTCGACGACGCATGCACACTTGCACACTAGTTATGTGTACCCCTAATAAAATTAGAACCTATGTCCCCGTATCACGGCTTCATGTTTTATCAAGAATCAATACCAAGTTGAATTTTCAGTGCTCAATAGTAACTATGTTGATGTATCTAACATTTCCATTTTATAAAGCATTAAAATATAGAGCGTTGTAAGTAAAGGTACATTTTTGAGATTTCAAAATTATGCAGAATTTTTTTTCATGTAAATTTCCCAATGCTGTGAACAGATTTTGTAGACATTGTCCAAAGGAAGATACATATAGAATTTCAAATGATTCTGACCAGTAGTTTTGTCAGAGAAGATGTTTGAAGAAATTGCTAATGAACATGACAGACACTGTGGCCAGTGAGATAAAAAAGAGTGTTAGACATTTCATTTATAATAATCGCATGCAATCAATGTAAGTGGCATCGACTGGGCTGTGTTTCTGCTTTAGGAAAGTAATGTTTGTGTGTTCTTGTGTGTTTACGGGTCAGCAGTGGTCACCAACAAATGTTCCCCTGAGGATGTGGGTTGGACTGTCAACCTCAGTCAGACATCACACAAACATTTGAACACCACCTATACACAAACACACACATCCCTAGTGAATACTGTATGTACGCAGCATAATGAGTGTCACCTTGTCTGAGGAGACTAAATAAACTCACGATCCACAGGAGGAAACCTTGTGTAGTGTGTATGAATGATAGTGTGTGGCTATTTGTCTCTAAAGCTTATCCGTAAACTCTTCAGACTCTTGTCCTTATATAAAACTTGTAGAATACACTATGTAGAATAGACTGAATGGTATTCATTGTGTGGATTAAAGTTGATATAGTAAGTGAAAACACTAAATAAAACTCATTCTGGAAAAAAAAAGGATTGTTGCCCTGTGCTACATTTGTCTATTCCTACATTTGAATGTGGACTTAAACAAGGGGGGCAGGCATAAAACAGTGGAGTGGGCCTGGAGAGTTAGATAAATTGTAAAGCGTCTACAGTTTTACTTTTTCCACGACAACAACACACTGGCTACGGGCCCCGGCTGCCACTGCTTTGTGCTACCTTTGTGCTACCTGTCACCTGGCTGCTGCAAAATCCATGCCAGTGCCTCAATAGTGCCCACTGTCTCTCCTATGTACAATGTGGTGAACTATTCACATGGAAGAGTGAAGAGCAAGTTGACCAATATGACCATAGCTAATTTTAGTTATATGTTAGTAGTCTTGATCTTTAATTACCTCGCAAACCAGCACACACGATGCAAAAACATAATTATCAAACTATCAATTCATCACGTTGGCATTGTAGTCCCTTGTAGTTCCTTATTGTAGATGCTCATACTGGATCTGGTAATCTCTAGTCTGATTATGGCTCCTTTAACTCACTGACTGCCATTGACATCTACAGATGTCAATTGAAATCTGAACATTCACTGCCATTGATGTGTATAGATGTCAATTATGTTTTTTAACGGGACCAGGTAGGAGGCAATCAGGCTTGTAATCATAAAATTTAGTGTCCTGACAAACTGATCTTTTAGGTGGCAGTACCAACAGGATTAGTAGGTGGTGGCAGCGCAGCAGGAATCATAGAACAGGAGAGAGAAAATGGTGAAACAAAATGAGGGAAATTTAGGCAAAATTACACTCAAACAGAGTATGTTTGCAATCGATCAAAAAGACTAAAGAGACACTGATAAAATGGATCAGAGGGAGATTCAAAGAAAATTACCCAGTGACAATCAAAGCGGACTGAGCGGGGAGCATCATGGCAGATCACGGTGCATTGTTGCACTGCAACCACCCAGCTCATTTGAAAAATTTAGTGAACCTGACCTGGATTAATCAGATAAATGTTTGCCATCTGGATCCACTGGGAGCAGCAGAGGATTATTCCCAAACCCTAACCCACCAGATTGAAAGGACCATGGATACGACAGAGGTAAGAACTAACACCCCCCCCATCAGTCCATGTCACATGAACGACATTTTTACCCACACTCGCTCAGAATATTAAAATGTGATAGCAGTAGTAATATTAGTAGTATGAACACAGTATTGCCCAATGTACAATATAAAACTGTCCAATAACTGGATCCTAGCTAGCATCAAGCCGACTGGCAACCAAGTCACATCCCCTTTACTGTAACACCTGGACCTGCCACCGGTGATGGTGCTGCCACTGAGCTAGATTCTGACTTGCCAGCTGACTCCTGGAGCTCTTTTTGACTGATGCACTGCGTCAGCTGATAGTGGATCAGACCAACCTGCATACAACTCAGTATTTTCAAGCAAACCCTGAGGGTCTGTCATACAGTCGAGGTAATGCCTGAAAACCAGTGTCAATTCCAGTGTCTTTGGACCGGGTTATCTCACCAGCTATGTCAAACAGTCAAACACTGAACTATACTGGAGTGTGGATAAAGTAGATTCAACACCCAATTTTAGCCAGACCATGTTAAAGAACAAGTATGAAATCATATGGTTATAATGCAGGAGCATTGTAACAACGTTTACATCTGACAAACTGTACAAACTCTGCCCACTGTTGAACTGCATTGTGGTAAAATTCAAAGAATTACATCAACCAGGGTAAAACATTTACACTGATGAGGGTATGATGCATTTGTGGGGGCACTTATTTTTCAGTGTGTACAACCCACAAAAGCCTGTGAATTATAGTATTAAATCCTACATACTTTGTGACTCCCACAGGGCACTGCCTTGATTTGAAGCCTTATGTCGGAGAAGCTAATACTCTGCCAGAGATAGTGTTCTCTCTCCTTGATCATGGTTACACAGTGTATATGGACAAATTTTACAATTTTATAGCTCTGTGTGAGTGTTTACTCGGAGCACAAACCAAAGTCTGTGAAACACTCAGGAAGAATATGAGGGAACCGAAGATCATCAGGGAGATGAAAAAGTCTGAGCTGGGAGCGGGGCAAAAAGTTGTGCCACACAATGAAAGGGTGATGGTGGTAGCATGGCAGGACAAAAAAACTAGTGAAGACTGTGACAACATGCCACCAAGATAAAACGCAGAGAGATGATGTATGGCAGAGGGGGCAGAAAAACAAGGTTTCCCAGTTCAACGCGGAGTGTGTTGATGTTTACAACTCCTCCATGAATGGCATTGATAAACTGGACCAAAATATTACCTACTACCTCTTCATCAGGTCACTAAACTGGTCCAAGTAATTTGTAGCCTACCTCTTTCAGATTTCCATGGTTTACGCATATGTCTTCGACAGAGCCAGAAACCCATAAGACACTCTTGGAGATCATGTGCAGGATAGTGAAGACCTGGACAGCAAAGCACCATGGGTGAGGAGAAGGAGAGGGAGCAAGTAGAGGAGGAGGAAGTGGTAGGTGTAGGGATCAAAGGGGATGATGAGTTAAAGGAAGAAGAACATATTCCAAGGGCACCATACTGTACACCGCTGACCCAGATAGTAGGCCAGATGGGCACATTGGCAGGCACAAACTGGAAAGCCTTATGCCCACCACCAAGAAGTCCAGACCAGCAAGGAGGTGTAGTGTGAGACCAAAATATGGTGCACATCTTGTTGTGTTGACTTGCATGTAGCAGAGTGTTTTATGGCTTTCCACATGAAGCTAAACTATTACATTTAGGGGCAAAACAGACACGCGTGCACACACACACACACACACTCACACACACACGTAAATAGTTCAAATATAACCTGTAAATAAATAGTTAATTTTTTTGTCAAAGGTAAAACAGTGTTTGTTGTTTATATTGTTTATATGTTTATACTTGTAATTAATTTTTTTCCCATCAAAAGCCTTCTTTTCAGTGTTCTTTTTGTTGTTTCATAGAAGTAAACACCTTTTCAGATGTTTGAGGTGTCACTTAAAGCTAAGAATATTGACAGAAAAATCACTCTTCTGCTTAACATGCCTCTTTGCACAAAAACCCCTTTTTCTCTGAAAAAAATGTTTTTGCAGAAATCACCCAATGTTCTACTTCTAATTACTAAAGAAACCAAAAAGCTAGAAACATTTTTTTTTTCACTATTCTTCATTTTCTTTGGAAAGCTTCAGTGTTTATGTAGTTATAGAACTTCTATTCTGAAGGTCTCATCTCATCATCTGAACCTGCTTTATCCTCACTAGTGTCACATGGAGCCTATCACGTAGGGCGAAGGCGGCGTACACCTTGGACAACTCACCAATTCATCGC
>JAPTYR010188638.1:0-27763 GCA_029814505.1 Siphamia roseigaster
GATTAATCCAAAATTGTCCATAGGTGTGAATGTGAGAGTGTTGTCTGTCTATATATGTCAGCCCTGCGATGAATTGGTCAGTTGTCCAGGGTGAACCCGCCTTCACCCTATGTGGCTGGGATAGACTCCATTCGACCCCCGTGACCCTAGTGAGGATGAAGCGGGTTCAGATAATGAGATGAGATATTGAGCGATTGCAATTCAAACTGGTTGTAATGTTTCTTTCTGTAAAATAATTCAATGTTTGAAGTTTAACAGTGGCATTTTTTGGAGTAGAGTGCTTTCTTGCCTGTTACTCCCTGCAGAAATTGCTGTGTAACAGCACAACTAAAACTTGAGAATTTGGGGTTTTCTTACATGACGTACAGAATTGGATTTCCAAGTCCTTCAAATAAGTGCATGAATTTCCCGTCAATTATGTGAACTGTGAAAAGCAATAGTGATACACTCTTCCCCCGCTGCAGTTCATGCAGCACTACACATGCACAACACTAGCAGTATGCCTTAGTGGCCTTTTGTATACTTTTCACACATCTTTCACACCCTTTAACATGCAAAGTTTCAAGTACACAGAAGTCCACCAAATTAAAAAAAAAAAAAAATGTTGAGCAGAAAAGACAGAGAAATCATAATGGCATTTGTTGCCTGTATCATCCAAATCCTCCATTACCTTAATTACAGCACCAAAGGCTCCTTTCCCCAAAAGCTGCAGCTCCTCAAACTCATTAAAGTAGCGAGAAAACTGTCTCTGTACCCCAGAGCTGAAGGGAGCATTGAGGATGTGGCTCCGTGGGATCACTGACGATGCAAAGTCCACTGCTAAATCTGCAAAATGAAAGTTTTTGGACAGTGAGCTCATTGATAGTCTTTGAAGTACTTTTGATTTTGTTCTAATTTCTGTGATAGAAATTTTGCAACCAGAATAATTTATGCAGGGGGATTCTTAGGAGACTCTCAGATGTCTCACAAAGAGGCAATTATTGAAGCAAACTCAAGATTGAGGGAAAAAGACGTGAATACATGAGTTCAATATTTTGTCATAATATTCTGTTGATATATAATGTTTGCATGTTTCATATAGCTGTATTTATCACCTTCTGGGCTGGCATCTTGGTATTGTGGTGAGTTTTTAGGTGATGGAGGCTTAAGGAAGGAGTGATCCAAGAGCTGCTGAGTCGTCCAGCGTTCCCCATCGTTCAGACAGACACATCTACAACACACACATAACAAATGGGTCCACAGTCGTGTAATCTCGGCAAAAAAGTCTATAATACTAGTATGAAGTGTTAGTGTTGAAAGCAAAACAGACATATAGAACAGAAATACAAATGTTCATAGTATAAAAGAACCGATCACTTTTGTTTGAAAATCTCTGTTAAGAGGTAAAATTAGCTGCAATATGACAGAATGAGCCTGTAAAACATACTGGGCTAATGTATTTTATCAAAGTCACATTATATTTAGCCCATTTCCATAGCATAATTCATGTGAAATACTGTGTTGAAAAGCTTTGAATTTTTCCAGGCTAACTATAACATCCATTCATTCATTCATTTCTGTATTATATGAGAATCTGATCACTCGCTTTTGAGTCAGAATAAATTTATGTTCTTAGGGTTAGGGTTAGGGTTAGGGTTAGTATCTCCTCTTTGTATCTCCTACTTTTCATTTCATCAAAATGATGTTACAGTTACACAGTAAGGTTTTTTTTAACCATTCTGCACATGCTGTATACCACCACAAATGCTGGAATAACACTCATTAAAAGTAAATGCATTCTACTTTCAAGTCAATGAACACTGATCATAGCAATGAACTAAAATGAATAAAAAATAGTGCCTGATAAATACGGTAATGCTTTGGACAATTCAATGTATTTGGACATTTTAACAAAATAAAACATAAACCATCCATACATACTTATGGAGGAAGTCCTGGAAATCAGCAGGCAGGCTGGCTGGTACGGTCACTGGATACTCCTTCACCTCTTTACCTTGACTCAGAGCCAACAGCATGAGCCCCAGGTTCCACACGTCCCCTTTTTTGCCTGTCTTCGTTGGCATGGCTGTGTCCTCTGAGAACCGTACATGGGCTTGTTCAAAAATGTCTTCTTTGCAGATGTCGGCAAATCTCTTTGATAAGCTGTAATCCGTCAGTCGGATATTGCCTTCAGCATCAACCAGGACACTGGAGGCACCCAGCTGCTTATGAACAACGGAGTTAGAGTGAAGGTAGTCCAGGGCTGCGAGGAGCTGGGCTGTGTACTGACCGAGTTTATCCAAAGGGACAGGGGTGTGGTTGAGTAGATTTTGGTTCAGGTTGATCCCAGCCACATGTTCCACCAGAAGGTTGATCACAATGCAGTCCTCTTTCTCACTGCTGCTCAGTGCTGTGTAGTGCACCAAGTTGGGATGTTCCAAACGGAGGAGGGAGTTGAACTCATTTTCTGCTCCATGGATCTACAGTAGAACACAAGAGTTGGCCAAGAAAATCCCATTTCACCACATGTTATTCAACCACTTCTGGAACCATCAATAATATGAGTTAACATATCTTCTCAACTTGCCTGTTTTTTACAGTTCTCAATCTTTCCTTTCTCCTGACTTGTGTAGAATTTTCCGATCTTTTTGCTCCAACGCAGTGACCACTCATAGATCACTGCAAAGTCTCCAGAATTAACTTCAAATCCATAGTGCACACTACGGCCAAGCCGCTCACTTACACCTGCAAGAAACATGAACAGATGAAAAAAAATGAAAAATAAAAAATCTTAACAGAAGAAGTTCATGTAGCTATGCACCAGATGATACATATGTTCTCACCCAAACATTTCCCTCTGTGGACACCAAGGTCCCCAAAAGTGCTGCTGCTAAAGTGGAGAAGCTCTTGTGAGCGATGGTTGTCTTCATTGATGGTGTCACGCCTGGTAGAAGAAATATATCTATCTACATTTATTTTTTGACACAAAGGCATTTCTACTGGGATTATACCAATATACCATAATACCTGTGCCGTGAATTTGAGGTAGTCCGGCGACGATTACCGATAGCCTTCTTGATTTCTGACAGTTCAGGAGGAGTTCCACACGGGCTGGGTGGACTCTTCCCAAATGCACTGATTGGAGGATGTGGTTGCTCCATACTCTCAAATCGCTCCTGAACAGCAAAAACACAGAACAGATATATAATCACAACACATCTGTGGCCGACATTCTTTACAGGATAAGTACCTTGTGATGAATAAATGTTGGAACGATGTGAATAAGGCACCTGTTTGGCTATTTCCTTTCTTCTCTTCTCTTCCCGTTTCTCCTCCTCTCGTCTTTGGATTACAGCCATGATTTCTTTTTCCTACAAGAATGGAGACAACTTCAGTCAATATCTTGTTGCCTCTGCAAATACAGATTTGGGGTATATTTAACTAAGACCATCTCCTTTCAGTCATTAAAAATTACCACTACTTAATAAAACTTATCTGTTACGCAAGTTTTGTTCCTCACCGTCTCCTCCTCCTGTTTACGTCGCTGGTCCATCTTCTGCTGCTCCTCCAAGGCTCGCTTCTCTTGCTGCCTCTGCTGGTTCTTCAACATCTCTTCATGGAAAGAGCATGAGGGCGGCTTGTTGTGCTCACTCAAGAATCCTTGGATATAGTTAGCTAGCTCATAAATCATCACCTACGGGTGAAGAAACAAGCAGATTAGGTTATAAATTGTAAACATTCATAAGTTAATCATGTGTAAGTTATGTTCCTTTGCATGCTCACCTCACCACATTGTGCTGCTGCCAGCTTGGTGATTTCAGTTTGAAGGTTCTGGAGGGTTTCATTAGAGAGACCTTTGGCATTTTTAAGCTCCAGATTGGGAGGCCTGTTAAAGTCCCAAGATACTGTGTTATGAATATAAAATAATCATTAAGGCAACAAGATGAGCAGATATGGATCCATGTGTCTGAGGATCACATGCCTGAAAGCCCAGTTTTGCACATAGGTTACATTCATACTGTAAGCCTTGGTACTCAAATTCAACTTGTTGATCATGCACTTTTTTTTTTTTAAATAATTCACGATACATATTTTTTAATGTAGCCAATTTCAGACTCCAGTGTGAATTTGAAACAGCTGTAAATAATAATAACAATACAGATGTTACCTAAAGCACACTGTATGAAGGAAAAAAGATTAAAAAAAATAATCTTGAGCTAATGTGAAGTCAAAATTAAGTTCTGGTAAAATTGATAATAGGGGACACTTAAAATAAAATCTAAATCTAAAAATCTCTAGATCTGATGGGAATCAGACTTAGGTAAAGATCTAATCAACCCATGAGAATTGTAAAAATCTGATTAGGACTTATCCTGGAATTTTTTTGCCTGCAGTCTGAAGACAATCACAGTCAATTTTTCCTCCAATCAGGTGAGCCAAAGCACAGAATACAACAGTTTATGTACAACTACGTCATTTTATTTAATAATGATACTAACTCTAATACTAATAATAGACTAACTCATTCTAATCTAACTGCCAATTAACAAAAGAAACAATTTTATTCCCTCTGCCTGGGTTCACATGGTTTAAAACAAAGTTCTATTTGTACAAATATAGATTTTAAAGCTCCACAGTCAGTTGCCGCCGAGTAAAATTAGCTGTTCTTGGAGCTGCAAGTCAACTTAGAGTAACCCTGCACTGCATTGAACATACAGTAAAGGTCAGGGGTCAGTACTCACACGTCTGGGTATGTAGGTGGGCATTTGACCTGCAAGTCCACAGTCACGTAGCATTCCTGTCCATTGTTTAGCCCATTGGGCCGGAGGCACAGGTGCACCTCTGGGGGTCTTTTAACCTAAAATAGCAAAAGCATCCTTCAGTAATGACTTTAGCAAAGTATGCAACATGCCAACTTTCTCCATCATTAGCTCCCTGGACCAGATGCATCTGCTAACACCTCCCCCTACCTTCCAAGGATCCTTGAACCGCAGATCCTGGAAGTCATCTCCAAAGATAGATGCGAGAGCTTCGAGTTCATTTTCCTGCTGTACCGTGTAGTCGTCTGTCCCATCTGTTGGAGTGTGCTGACTGCTCATTCTTTTAGTTTAACTACATGGCAGTGCTGCTGTTCTGTCACACACACGGCCGTCGGACAGATTGAGAAGGAGGAAGAGGTTTCTATCTACGAACAGTACCACTATTCCACTCACTTCCGCCTTCTCCGCACCTTTAAAAGTCAAACTTTAACAGTCCGGGGAATTATTTAATGAATTAATCCAGCTTTGACTAACTTGTCAGAAAAGCAACCACAACAGCACTGTAACTGGCGCATGGCTATTGCGAGACGTGTCGCAGTTGAAACGTCATCACGTTCTAATGTGTCACTAGAGGGCGACATAACCCATGTACGAGCACGAGAACTGCAGGAAGAAAAACTGGACTTTGCATAAACTAGTGTATTTCTTTCTTATGTATTGGTCCCCTAGCTATGTTCTGTTCATATTGTTATGTTGCATACTGTATAATAACAATAAGTGACTGAATGTTGAGAACAACTGTTTCTTATTTATGAGAATATTTAAATAACAAGAATTAGAATAATGTATTATTATTATTACTACTACTATAAGAAATAGAAATGTATACATGCAATGTGTGTGTGTGTGTGTGTGTGCGTGTGTGTGTGCGTGTGTTAAATAACTTCAGTTTTGCTAAAAAAAAAAAAATTAAAGTAAAAATCAATAAACACTGTTTGATATTTTTTTTTCTGGATTGAACCCTTTATAATCCAGTTTTAATGTGCAACAATAACAACGGGTGGCATTGTTGTTGTTTAAATAAAAAAAGAAAGAAAGAAAAGAAACAGAAAGAAAAAAGTAGGTATTTTTATACAATAAATAGTGGGGTGGGTATGTAATTGCTGGCAATTAGAGTGTTATATATCTGAAAAAGCAGAAATAACACTGATTTCATTGCATTAGGTTAAAAATTGTTGTTTCAATGTAAGGAAATTGAGGCATTTCTATGAGGTCCTGATATGTCTGAGACTGATAGAATATAATGCAACATCCCTCCATCATGTACATATTTAACATTTTGTCATTTTGAGCCAAGGTGAAATAGTTTAAGAGACTTATGCAGGAAAAACAGAATAAATATTGATACATGATGATTTTATAATTGTTGTTTTTGTTTGTTTATTTGTTTGTTTGTTTTGTCTGTCCACTTTTTCGTGCAAGAGTACCTAAAAGACACAAAAAGTGTCTTCAACAGGTAATAGACCTGTGAGAGTAGATAGCATTAGATTTAATATGTAAAAAAACAAAACATTCTTGCAGAAATATCCATGCCATGAGCTGCATATAACCATAATGACCCCCAAATCAAAAAACAAAAATGTGCAAAAATGGCCAGAGGTTAAGGTTTAATGTAAGGAGGAAAGAATTGGAAGATTCATTCAGATCCTAAAACATTGTGAAAATACTCCACAAGTAAAAGTTATGCAAGTATAATCATCAAGCTGTATCTATGTAGTAAAATGATCCTTTTTAGTGTTTTACTGTTTTATGTTGGGGCTCAATCAATGAAGAATCTATGAGGTATATTGTATATATATTGTCAGAAAAATGTATTATCTACACATTTTGAGGTCAATTTCATTGTTACTGAGGAGAAAAGACTGATCATGAGTCACAGATCCTCTTCTGTATCACAAACATGTTAATCTGATGTATTAGAGTTGGTTATTCGTTGTCAAGCAGATATCTGAGAGATGCTTCAGCTGCATCCAACTATCTGTTCAGATACAGACAAAATAAAGCTATAAATAGGAGATTGTGGTATCTGGTGCATGGGGCAACAAATAAGGAATGCTCACACATGTATTAATATAAATAGCTATGATCTAAGTTTGTATGCATACTTACATATTTTGATCTTAGTGTCATTCCTCTTAATTCAAAGGTTTGAATCGACACATTTTCCTTTTACATAAACTTGCTGTCATGAATGGCATTTACAATTTCCAATCTTTTGATATTTTCTTTGGAGTCACATTGCAGTGTTTGTATTACTTCCACACAGATGACAGTGTTACCTCATAAATTACAAAGGTTTAAAGGAAATCTGTTGGAAAGCAGGGAGTACAAATACGGAGTTCCTCTTTGAAACTCGCTAACCAGGAACCTCAGTGGCTGCTCATTAATGACTGTTGCTCACCATAACCCTACAAGGAGACAGCTGGGCCAATGAGAATGGAGCACTGACACTGACAGGCCACTCAGACAGTCAGAGCAGACACAGAGTCATCAGCTGTTCCACTCAGTGAGGAGGCTCAGCACACATACCAGCAGTGTGGTCCGCCGCCACATACAATGTTTTCATTTCCTTAACTAGACACCAACGACACTCTTCTGACTGGGTCATCACAGTGGGCCTTAACATAATCTACTTCTCTGAACAGTGTGTCTTGACTAATATACTAATATAGCTGGTTAAAGAGCTGAAAAGAAATGATTCCTAAATCAAATATAAAAGTGATTAAGGCAGACTGTTAGAAGTTTCATGAGCAAAAAGCTAAACAGACTACACTTTCTGGTACATTTCACACATATGGTACCGATGACAGAATATTCACAATATGATATTAAAAAGAAATGAATACAAATGTGTACATAATGGTGACAGATCTTTCACTTAATAATCCCTCTCTTATTTCATGTCAAAATAAATCTCTTATACTTCAGCATTTGAACCTTTAATCTTCACTAATTTTATCCATCTATGTAATTGTGATTTTTTTTTTTTTTTTTTGCTGGCAGCACTTATTTGGACCTGTGTGAAACTTTAGCCACACCCCCTGGCCCACAGGCCTAGTGTGGGTCTTATTTAAGGGGGTCTGAAACCCTCAGCATGTGTCCCAGTGGAAGCATCCGTCTACCAGTGCACCTTGGTGAGTAGATTTAACAGCTTGTTTCATTGTACCAATCTGCATGACTTGTGTTATAAATATATCCTACACTTTCTAAGAAACATGTATATGGAGTATATGTGACTGAGAGTTTTATATAGTTAATTAGCTGAAGTGCTATGCAAGAACATCAATGAATGGATGATATAAGTTCATTAGAGCAGTAGTTTTTCACAAGTGATAAATAATCACTGACCGCATTTCTGGAGCAGACTCAGAATATCAGTCTGTCTTCATGTTTTTTTTCCTTCTCATTTGTAATCACAGTACTGTATGATGCTGAGAAATGTCACAACTGAATAATTTGATTTCCAGTGTACATCATATGAAGAGAAACTGTTAATTGGGGTCATTTTCGATGCATCTTAATGAGAATTATTGGACTAACAGCATTGCCAATTACCTGAGATCTACCTGTATTTTACCTATGGTCAAATGAATGAAGTGAACATGAAGCAGCAGACATGGAGTTGAGCAGCACTCTCTTGGTGTGCTGACTGAAGGGTGCTGGCCTGGCTCTGAGACAAGTTCTCCTCGACCTGAAATAGCAGGAGGTCCTTGTGTCACTTGTGAAGAACAGTGAGGGTGCTGAACTTAAAATAGATTGCAGGTTTCTCTGTTATGCCCCTTTTTGGTGCTACCTCAGCAGCTCTGAGATGTTATAGGAACAATCACGACTGTGGAGATATGATATCAGTAGTTGTACAACAAGGGTAGGATGAAAATAGCTCCCAAAGGCATGTCCAATTAGCACTGTATAGATAGCATCCATTGGTTGCATTATTGTGTTAGTGATAATACCTTAAAGAACAGTTATGAGACAGTGCTGACAGTTCTTCACAGACAATCAGGATTAAAGTTAATGCTTTTTCTAATTATACAAGTGCTTGATTTATTTCTTCGTGTAATATATCTAGATCTTTCATCATGTCATCAGCATCTCCAGGGATAAAGTGTGATTGTTTCATTGTAATGGGCCTTAATGCTTTGTATCCTGAGTGACAGTATAGACAGCTGCTTGAACACCTAGATTAAACCTCCTCTTCTTGTGTTTCCACTCCACCCTTTCTAAATTTTTAGACCGCCACAGTAAAGCCTAATCATGTGTGACGACGATGAGACTACCGCCCTCGTGTGTGACAATGGCTCTGGCTTGGTCAAGGCTGGATTTGCCGGAGATGACGCTCCCCGTGCCGTCTTCCCTTCCATCGTTGGAAGGCCCCGCCACCAGGTATGTTTAAATCTACCATCTTTACATCTATACCCACTCGTACACTGTGTTATTAGTGAACAAAGATGTCACCTCTTCCCAGTACTATACTACACTCAGGTCACATTGAGTACTCTTCTTGGCTATTTTAATTTCAAACAAAATTATACTTTTATTACACTCAGAGTTAAAAGTACTTTATTTAGTAGTTACTCTTAAGATCACAATTTTTGGGAGGAAACTGAGGGGCCTGGCCAAGGAAGTAATGAAGTGACAAAGCACTGTGCAGCCATACTAATCATTCAATATTTATTCTTAAAATGTAATTTAACAGCAACTATAATATATTATTGTGTAGGTCTATGCAAGTACATGCAATTAAGGAATAATAACCAAATATTTAATAAAACGTGAATTTATCATTATTGACAAGTAGCAGAGTGAGGAAAATCTACAGCAGTTATTCACGATTTGGACAAAAAATACCAAAATAATGCTGTTCCTCATGGAAAGTGCAAATATTTGGCATACCACACTGTTCTTAATATATGAGGGCGTATTATGTCTGACACAGTAGCACACGTCTCTGACTGTAAGAAGGTCCTGGGTTTGATACCAACACTAGTAGATGGGGGTGGGGCCTTTCTGTATGGAGTTTGCACATTCTCCGGCTTCCTCCCACCATCCAAATATGTACTGATCGGTTAATCTAAATTGCCCAAAGTGAGAGTCAGTCATTCATCTCTATATGTTGGTCCTGCAATAAACTGGTGACATATTCATAAGTAGCTGGGATTGGCTCCAGCGACTCCCATGATCCTAGAGACGATAAAGTGGGTTCAGAAAATTAATAAATGAATGAATAAATGAATACATTATATCCAAAAATGGAACTGATATCATTTTTATTTTAGTTTTTAAAAAACTGTTTTAAAAGACATTCATTCAGGGTAACACGAGTAGGAATCTAAACAAGTCACAGAGTGAAATGTTTATTTAATGTGATGCATCATAATAATAATCAAAGATTTTATTAAGATACTGATAGAATTATCAGTCTTTGACAGCATATGTTTATATTTAATACGCATATTTCTGCTGTTTTTATTGAACAATAAATAACATTCAAACTCATTATATAGTATTTGATTATTATGAAATATAAGATTAAACACAGGCATGTATTTTGAACATATTTATTTACATATTGTTATTTACGTTCTGAATTTCTATGGTATACTTTTATTTACAACCTTCACTATTTTTAATTTACACTGCCTTCTAATATATTTTCTAATATATCCAGTTCTGATTCAGGTACAAATTAAAGAAACGAACTTTTTGAAACTCGAGATATATGTCTTTCCAGTTGAGTAATCAAAAAATAGTTTTTTTTTTAAGTAAAAAAAGAAATTGACCTTAATGTTCAATTTTTCCAGGCCCATAGATAATTCCACTGAAAACAACAAATCTATTAATGTGTCTAGTTTGGAAGTGGTAAACTTAAGTGTTTATTCACAAATTGAGAAAACTACAGAAATGACACTATAAAGTAATCTGATCTCTCGCAGTAAACAGCTACTAATATGTCATATTGTGAAAATAATACATTTACACTTAAAGGGACCATTTGACATCAGAATGACTCTTTCAACTGTTTATATTTTAGTTCAATTTTTCTGATAATACTTATGTGTTTAGTGAAGTAAAGTTTTTCTCTGCACTGGTTTTGTTTGCTCATGCGTCCCGTCTCTGACTCCCTCAGGGTGTGATGGTGGGTATGGGTCAGAAAGACAGCTACGTAGGTGACGAGGCCCAGAGCAAGAGGGGTATCCTGACCCTGAAGTACCCCATCGAGCATGGCATCATCACCAACTGGGATGATATGGAGAAGGTGTGTGTTGACAGTGAGACCCATTTACAGCATTCATGGCAGCTGGCCTTCCACATTCTTGAGAATTCACAGTCTGTTCACTGTAGTAAAAGCTCCTGCTGCTTATTTTTAGCTTCACCCATGTCTTTAGAAAGCTATGTTGGTGTTGTTGTTTACCCAGTACTGTGTTATATCAGCTGTTCTTCTTCCTCTGTCAGATCTGGCACCACACCTTTTACAATGAGCTGCGTGTGGCCCCTGAGGAGCACCCCACTCTGCTCACTGAGGCCCCTCTGAACCCCAAAGCCAACAGGGAAAAGATGACTCAGGTACTGTAAAGCACCTACTCTTTTCATCTTCTCTCCTTTTATATCATGCTGGATTCAAACTTTTTTTTTTTCTTCCGCAGATCATGTTTGAGACCTTCAACGTTCCTGCCATGTATGTGGCCATCCAGGCTGTGCTGTCCCTTTATGCCTCTGGCCGTACCACTGGTCAGTACAGCTGTGGTGCATGGACCAAATTTAGTATATCGTCAGTCATGTAATAGAATGAATTTACATAGCTCTATTTTTTATGCTCGAACTTATATTAAAAGTATCTGACATGTAGATGGATTCCCGTCTCATTGTCAAGTCATGGTGTTAATTCCTGCCCAGCACAGGGTGTATCTCATGATGACAGTTGTTCATGAAGTGATACATAGCTGAAGAGGGCAGATATGTATTCAGCTGTGAATTTGACAGACCTGTATGATTGATTGGCCTTATGTTTCTGTTAAAGGCATTGTGCTGGACTCTGGTGATGGTGTGACCCACAACGTCCCCATCTATGAGGGTTATGCTCTGCCTCATGCCATCATGCGTCTGGATCTGGCTGGTCGTGATCTGACTGACTACCTGATGAAGATTCTGACTGAGCGTGGCTACTCATTTGTCACAACTGGTTAGTATGTGCCCTTTTCTTTTACATTTTTGTATGCAAATGGTAAATAAGTATGGTTTCTCAAAATGTAAATCTGTTTCATGTTAGCTGAGCGTGAAATTGTGCGTGACATCAAGGAGAAGCTGTGCTATGTGGCTCTTGACTTTGAGAATGAAATGGCCACTGCTGCCTCCTCTTCCTCTCTGGAAAAGAGCTATGAGCTGCCTGATGGTCAGGTCATTACCATCGGTAATGAGCGTTTCCGTTGCCCAGAGACCCTGTTCCAGCCCTCATTCATTGGTGAGCCATGATAATAACTGAAAGCTGAATTGGTTGCATTTCTTTTGTCATTTTATGTGCAGCCTTTTAACTTTGTTGCATCAATCTATCAGGTATGGAATCTGCTGGTATCCATGAGACTGCCTACAACAGTATCATGAAATGCGACATTGACATCCGTAAGGACCTTTACGCCAACAATGTGCTGTCTGGAGGTACCACAATGTACCCTGGTATCGCTGATCGTATGCAGAAAGAGATCACAGCCCTTGCCCCAAGCACCATGAAGATCAAGGTAATAAACTGGAATATCCTTATTATTATTATAAAGTAAACAGACTGCCATTAGGTTAATTCTCAATTAAACTTTTATGGTGCTATTCCTCTTCTAGATCATTGCCCCCCCTGAGAGGAAGTACTCTGTCTGGATTGGTGGCTCTATCCTGGCTTCCCTGTCCACCTTCCAGCAGATGTGGATCAGTAAGCAGGAGTATGATGAGGCTGGCCCTTCCATTGTCCACAGGAAATGCTTCTAAACACACAACCAACTTCCTTTCATCTGTGTATGTTTATGTTGTTGTCTACTGTATATATATATGTGTGTGTCTATGTTATATTGTAATAAAGATTAAGCCCTTGTGAGAGTATTTCCTGTACTGTCCTTTTTTTCTTGACAATGCTGGAAGCAAATTATTTTACAAATGAAAATTATTCGCATGAGAAAACAGCTTTATTTGTGGCTTTTCTCATTCACTCTATTGTCCTTGAACATGTCCTGAAGCAGTCATATTAAATATTTAGATAAAAAAAGGGTAATAGCCTACATTAAATAAATAATAAATACCAACCAAGAAATCAAAAGACCACATGTTTACTTTGCCAGGAAGGAATCGTGTGCTGCTTGGGATCAATATATGACATGTTTCCAAAACATATGCTCAGTGTAAAAGTTGTTTTCCATTAGTGAAGCATTTTCTCTTTTTAGCAATTAATTTTTTCATTTAAATATTTTCATCTTCTCACATAAAGAATGCAAGCAAAGGATCCACAGAACTGAAACGTTTAAACAAAGCAGAAACCAAAGAGCCATTTATCTTAAATCATTCACTTTTTGTTCTCTGTTCATGTTCAGGCTAATAAGGAGCATTTGAGATGAACATGGCTTTTATCAAGTGATCAAAGAAATAAGTATTATTCATCTTTATTTGAGAAAAGTGTTTTGTTTTTTTGCTAAACATTCATTCATTCATTCATAACAGATAGTGAAATATAGTATAACATCTGATGTTCTGTGCAGTTCTGCAGTTTATTGCATTTAACCAATTCCTAACTCCCATCCCTGGTTGGACTTTTCATGAGGCCTAGCAGGTCACATAACATTATTGTTGTTATTATTATTATTATTATTATTATTATTATTATTATTATTATGTTTCAGTAATTTACAACAATTTAATTTTCCTTGATTTTTGGCCTTTTTTTATCCCTCAGGAACAGTATCACTGGTGGGTAGCAAAATTATAATAGGTAAAATAAAAAATATAATGGGTAATAAAGCATTTACTTTTTTTAAGCGTTTACTTTTTCTGTTTACGATAGCTACTGGTTATGCGGTTTCCACTTTGAATGTTTAAGTTTAATATCGGAGTCAACCAGTTGATGAAAAGCTTACTCCTAAATGGCCATGAGCTTCAACAAGTGCTGCACCGCCCAGCAGGGATGTTCGGAGAAATAAAACACACATTTCTAAAGGACGGCATTCGAACTGATTCCAACCAATCACAGCGCAGAGCGTAGGGAGCGCCGCTGTTTGAATGTTCTGCGGAAACAGAACAGTCAGCCTCCCAACCGATACGAGTGAGTCTCAGTGCAATGCAGTTAGCTAGCTAACGCAATTTATTTATGTAATTTCTACATTTATTTGCGCGATGAGGGGCGAGCCGTAATTCCGAAACTACACCATTCCCCGAAGAAATTACTTTTTGTTTGTCGAACGCAGTGTATTTGTTAATGCAACTTACTAACGCTAGCTAGCTAATGTAAGCTAGCTAACTGCATTGCTACAGAAGAATGAAACTTGGAGCTCTCCGATAGGTACACGTACTATATGCCCGTAAATGCTTTAGATGTAGAGTAGTTATAGCTGTCTTAGTTGTCGTATTACCAGATGTATTAATCGTGCGCCCAGGAATACGTTCTATTTTAAGATGTTTTAACCTCAAAGACCGAAGAAAGTGAAAAGGCAGGAGGAAGTTTAAGACAACACTGCGGTTATCCGCGAATGTCAATTTCTTCAAGTCCTAACATAAGAAAGAACTTGTTAAGGTAGTCTGTGGAAGTCTGAAATGAAAGTCATGGAAAGAAGTGTGATGCGTCTGATGGCTGTGCAGCACCTCCGCACAGGGTATGGAATAAAGACAAAAAACTGGAACAAAAACAAAGCTCCCAGCTGTAAACCAACAACAAGCAACTCGGTAAGTTTCACGTAAGCAGCAGTTTATGTGTTGTTCAGTAATTTTGGTTGGAGAAAGTTAGGATACGACATCCTGTCACGAATCCACACATTCAGTGTATCAGCTTCATGCACAGACTATTGTTAAAGGTACTGAGTAAAATTAGCATATTACTGAATGCATGCCCCCTCAGATTTGACCCATTTGTTCGCAGGCTGTTGTCAGTCATTGGAAGTGTTTTGTTTGGGTGTTGCCATGATTATTCTACACCATAAATGTCTTTACTACCAACTGAATCCCAATATAACGCAACAACAAGAGGCCAAATTTTCCTCTTAAATCTCCTGATTTCGATGTTTATGGACCTTGTATATCTGCTTCTAGGATCAGAGTTGTCCCTATGCAGCATATACCTAATGCAATTAATTTCAGTTGGTTCTAAAGTGGGCAGTGAAGGTTTCTTTCCCTCTCGTGTGGATTTTAATAGGCTTAAAGAAGTCACAAGGTCTATTTCAACAGACTTTTCAAAAGAACACTTCTCCATTTGAAAAATGAGTAGGAAAAAAATGACAAACTTCAGAACCGATTATGTGATCATGACATTCTTCCGCTGCAGTTGGCAAACACATGACACAGTGGAGGTTCAAAAACAACTTTGATGACTGGCATAGCAGGAATGTTGGAAACATGTTATAACTAATTAAGAGATTAAAAACCTGTTTTGTTAAATGTCTTTGTTGATTATAACTAAGCTTTCTCACCCTTGGGGAAATAACACAACCCCAAGCACATATATTTAACTATTATTTTGTCTTTTTGTTGATTCGTTCAACCAGACAAAGGTTTTTGGTGTACCTCTGGAAAACCTGCCATGCTATAACATGGAAAGTGGAAGTGTGCCAAGGCAAGTACACATTAAACATCTACTTTGACATTTAGAAGTTCCAATTTTGCTCCTATTTTTTAAAAATGTCTTTATTTATTTACATTTTAGGCTGATTTAATTTATTCAATTTGTTTATTTATTGTTTTAGATTTCTGGTTGACGCATGCATGAATCTGATGGCGCATATTGACACAGAAGGCCTATTCAGAAAATCCGGCTCAGTTGTTCGCCTGAAAGCACTCAGGGTGAGTGATGGCTTAATTTGACCCTCCTCTATACTGAAGGACCTTGACCCTGGGAAAGGTCTAACACAATAGTGTTTTTTGTCTGTCCAGGCAAAACTAGATGCAGGTGAGGATTGTCTGTCCACTGCTCTTCCTTGTGACGTGGCGGGTCTTGTGAAGCAGTTCTTCAGGGAGTTGCCAGAACCTGTCCTGGCTACAGAGCTGCAAGAGTCCTTCCTTAAAGCCCAGCAACTCCCTACTGTGGAGGAAAAGACATCTGCTACCATGCTGCTGTCTTGTGTGCTGCCTGACAGAAACCATAGCATCCTGCGATATTTCTTTGACTTTCTCCACACTGTATCTAAGAGGTGCCATAAGAGCATTTTATTAAATGACTTCATATCATGTATCACAAGTTTTTGTCTTTATTTTCTTTATCTGAACGATATTTAAATTACTAACCGCTACTGTTCATCTTTCTTGCTTAATCGTAGATGCGCAGAGAACAAGATGGATAGCAGTAACTTGTCTCTAATTTTGGCTCCTAACCTCCTCCACTTCGGAGATGGTACAGAAAAGATGAACACCAACACAGAGAAACGCCTCAAGCTACAGGCAGCTGTAGTTCACTGCTTCATAGAAAATGCACACAGCTTTGGTACTTTGCTATTGACTTGTGGTTTATCTGAGCTACATTATTTTTCTTAACTTTTCAGCTCTTAAATGTTTGACTGTATTTGTGTACTACAGGTGTTCTACCACAGTTCCTGCTGGATAAAGTGCCAGCTATGATAGGCTGTGAGGCTGGGATTCTGTCTCCAACTCATGAGGTGCTAGAAGAACTGGACTTCAACTCAGGGATGAAAAGGAAACCCAGACGCAGCTTTGGAGGTAAGACTGCATCATCAGATTTAACATTACTTAATCAATATTTATTAATGCAAAGTGGTTATTACTTCACAGAAAATAAACCATTTTCCAAAAAAATAACCATTTAAAAAGGTTGCATAAATTTTGAACTTTGCAATAGATTGTCCAAACATTCATTTACTTTGGGTGTACGCTGGTTCAGAAAAGGCACCACTGTCTTAGTTACCTGGTTTTTCAATGCTCAGTATTATGTAGCTTTTGCTCTTGGAGGTTTACAATGATGCGCACACTCAGCAAAAATTTACCGCAAGTTAAATCTCATGTCGTTTAAATAAATAGGGCCTTGTACTGTAGATGTAAATTGTGGTTTTACAACAAAGAATAAAACACTTGACGTCGTTTGGTTTGTCTCACATTTCAGATATGGTCAGTGGTGCTCTGACTAAAATAAAAACCAATAGAACACCCACAAATGCCTCCCAGTCAGACAGTCTGGGTATGTACTGTGTACAGATGAGCGTGCTGCTTGTGACTTGATGATATTCATCCATCCATTCTGTGTATGAAACAAAACAAGAATACAATCAAACTTTGTGTTTCTTCTGTTTGATTTTCTATGAAGTGCGAAATGGCATGGTCAGCTGCCTTGATAACTAATGTCTCGTTTTAATGGCGCCTGCCTGCACTGACTTCTCTTTTCTCTTTTATCTGCTCATCAAGTGCATGAATCATATTCTGCAATTTCAGTCAAAAGCTACTCTTGTCGGTGCTTTGGTTCAGAAATACTTTGCAGTGTGTTGTAAATGATAAAACACGCTTATGAAGACATTCATTCTGTTGTGATTTTGCCAGTCTTTTCTTCTGCAACTCCTGTGATTGCAACACCAACCTCCAAGAGAAAACTTCCTTTGGAATCAGGTCACTCTTTTGGCTTCTCAAACAAGAAACGTAGATCTGTCAAAAAGAACCTTGGGATAGATTTACTTCCCAATACTTTGTTCAATGGGACCTCTACTCCTGGATCAGGTACAACAGTTTGTTTGATCAAATGGGCATCCACTGTTCTACTATTTCTACATTTTGATCCAAGATGAGGTGTTTCTTTTTGTCTCTTTCTCTTTATATTTATTTAGCTTACAGTGCTTCTGATGTCTTGGACTCTTCCCAAAATACGCTGTCGTCAGTGGGAAGGTCTCGAAGACAATCTGCGACTTCTGCAAGGAGGAAGAGTCGAAGACTTAGCAATAGGCATGCGGTCAACAGGTACATAAGTCATTTTGTTGTTGTTGCCACTTTCTAAATAATAATTTCATGTCATATGGAGAAACCTGACACCAAGTCTTTCCCACGTTGATTGTACTTATACTTGAGCAGTTTTACTTTAAAAACACATTTATAGAATTAAAGAAAATTGTTTGTGCTATGATTCCCCGAAAGAGATAATGTTGTTAAAGATCCTGAAGACTATGCACTATGTCTTATATGTATTTTTCAATATGTTCTTATCAGGGTTGAATCTGGAAAGGCAGGTTGCTTCTCTCCTAAAGTTGGCAAAAAAGAAGCACCACGCAAGTCTCTACGTTTGCGTTTCAGCCTCGGGAAGAGCAGTAAAGACGCTGTAAGTGTGGTTGCCTGATAGACGTCACTTCACAGTGAAAAATGTGTTAATCAACTGCATTCAGGTCTATGCGGTGAACTGAAATTAAATCAAAGACTACATTTGCACTTTGGTTAATTTGGGTTAATTGTTGCACAGTAGTACTGAATTTATTGTGTAACATTTTTCTGTTGATCTTCAAGTGGCACATTTAAACTAATGCATGCATGGTTTGTTTTATGCACTTTTACATTTGCAATGTAATAATAACTTGTTTTCTCACTTGTTTGGTACAAGTAAATCCTCATGTTGTCCAATTTATATGACTCTTAAGTTAGGTTGTCAGATATTTGGTGGAAGATTATTATAGACCAGAAGTGTATTTTACGAAGTATTCTCAAACTGAATGCAGACTTTGACTGTTTACATTTAGTGAAGTGTTGAAGGTGCATACTTTTCATTATGCTCTATATAGTTTTTGTGTTTTTGACTTAATAAACATTTGTTGACCAAAACATTGAATACGTTTTTTCTTCTGAGTGATTTGCATCATCCTCTGAAGAACTAACCATAAAGGCCATGCCATTAACATATTAATTTTGCATTCTGGGTAACATCTGTGGGATCTTTTTAACAAAATAATACTCTTTGGCTTAATCCACTTTGGAGATTCTTTCATCTTTCATTTTTCATTTCATGCTGGTGATAAAGGGATCTGAGTCCATTGGCTGGCGTCTTGCCACTCAGGAGAGCACCACCAGTTTTCGTTTCACCAAAGAAACAGACTTCAGTCCATCACTTCTGCCGAGAAAAACTGAATCAAAGAGTAAGTAACCGATGAAGAACTGAGATGAGTAGGTTTCAGTCAGGGTAGAATTACAAATGCTATCTTTAATTATTCCGTCTAATTCTGCCTTTTACTTTCATAGACTCCAAATACATCAGTAAGTCTGAAGACAATTTGCTGACTCCCCAATGTAACTTGAGTCCTTGCCGGCCTGTGTGGAATGAGGAAACCCCTGTTGGAGCTCAAGCCCGCAGTGGAGGGTCTTTCATGGATACACCCATGAACATGTGCCTGAAGAGCAACTACGTGTCTGAGCCTACCATCGTCATGGCCAAGCCACCTGCAGTGGCCAGCCTTCCCAAGAAGCTGTGCTGTGCTTCTAGTGCTGAGAGTTTAGAGAGTGACACCTCCATCACTGAAGCCCAAAGCCAAACAGGTCCCACCCTACTGAAAATCAAGAAGGCCTTCACAGAATCAGGCAGTGACCTCCAGACTGTTGTTCAGGACTCCTGCAGCTCAACAGCACAAAATACAACAGACCCATCAGATGGAGTGTTTTTTCCTCAACCTGAAACTCCGAGAGTCAAAACTCTGTCTATACACACAGAAACCTCCAGTGTACCAACTCGGCCGACTCTTCTGGTTAAAGAACAGAACATTACCTTTGGCCAAATAGAAATTGCAGCTTTGTCTCCTTTGCATATAGATAGTGTGATTTTAGAGTCTAGTTTATACAACAGCTCAGCAGTGAAGGCTGAAAACGGTTCTCTGTGTGCTGATCTCATCCGTAGCCATCATAGTTCTGTGCTGGCAGACACAGAGAAAGAAGAACAGGTGAACTGTAGCAGACTGATTGATGCTCTGGACATCCAAAGTCCAGCTCATTTCAAACTGGGCGTCTCCTCTGGGCTGCAGTCCACTCCCTTCAAGCCCACTCTTCAACAGGGCAGCGAGCTCTGTACGCTTCCCAGAGTTGGTGCTGAAGTCGGTACACTGTATGAACAATGTGAGGATGAATTCCTCTCAGAGATCGGTACCAACGTTGAAAATCTACACAAATCGCTCTCATCAAGTCACTCTGAAGCCCAGAAGCGTCGGGTGGCGGAACACATTCAACACTTTAACAAACTCACCCTTCAGTCTCCCAAGGCCAAACTGATCAAATCTCCGATCAAGTTCCAGCGCACCCCTGTTCGCCAGACTGTCCGCAGAATCAACTCTCTTTTAGGAGAGAGCCGGAGACCCACTAGAAATCCTGGATTCGTGACCAGCCAAGGTAGTCAAGTGGTAAAAGCAGTGAGTTTTGAGAGTGGTCTTTCTCCGCACCCTCAGCTTCAGCCGTACCAAGGACGAGTGTCATTGTCAAAGAGTGTTAACTCCATTAAGGTGCCACCTCCCGTGCCACCCAAAAGGTCAAGCACCTTGGCCCGTAAACCCAAGGTTTGTGCCCTGGGGGACATGACCAACACGGTTCAGTCCAAAAACAAAGAGGACTCACCTGAATGCCTGCTTGGTCAACCAGGACCTCAGAAACCCCTTGTGCAACAGGTAGCAGAGAAGGAAATGCACCATTACAGAGGCTCCCCCAGAAACCCTCTCAACCAAGTACGACTGCTGTCTGCTACGAAGCCGGTAGACTTATAGTTCACGGATACATTGCCTTCGTGTTCTTTTTGTACTATGCAGGTCACTGAAAGGACTACAGAACTTTTTAACACTCCATCTTGTACTATCCACATTTTCAGGGGGTCTTAATTTATTTTAGCTATGTTAGTTGCTCTTTTTGTTCTATTTGTCTTAATGGGAGATGTTCATATGCCTTACTTTTATTTTACATTTATAAAGTAAGATTAGAATTTGTCGTCCACCTACAAAGTAACATGTTAATGTTTAGATCATAGTGCGCAGGCAAAATTTGGCTGGAAATGTTCGGATCTGTTTTGAACAGCTATGGTTCTATTTATGTGATTTACACTTAATCCATAGGTAGAGGTTTAAAAACTGTTTTCTTAAAGTTAAGCTATTCATTTGTGCTGCAGAATGTGACCTTACTGTTTTTGTCATGAACAGAATGAAGGAAAAAAAACACCTTCTGTCAGACTTCCAAAAAAGAGAAGGCCAAGCAGTATTGATCAAATCAGGTGTTTTACTTTCCAAACCAAAAGGCTTTGCTATGTGAACTGCTTCAGAATAAAATCAACCAGTTTGTAAGTTTGTATTCCCTTGGTGTTCTGCAGTTTGGTACTTATTTCTACTTTTTTGATCCACAAGGGGGAGTCTTCCAATCACTTATCAGACAACTAGAAACCAACCTGGCTCATGAAACCACTGGTCTCTGGGGTTTATTCCAGTTTTGAAGAGCACTTGAAATTAATGTTTAATTTTGTCTGGCACAAATGTATTTAGATATGGAGCATCTCAGCTGTATTTTAACCATTTCATTGCATTTACATTACACAAAAAACTTAGATGAGTAGTATATGGGAACATAAAACTACACAAATATGGAAAAGTAAGAACTTAATTTGAATGGAAATGGTAACACATTGACAGAACCTGAATGTCTGATCCATGGTGATTGACAGGTGTTTATTGGTTGACATATGCCTTTCTGATTTTGGCAGTATTAACACTTTACTTTTCTTTCAATTTCTAGATGTTTAGTTTATTTTTCACAATGGGCGCTTCAACTGATATTAATTCCTTTGCGTAATTTTCTCCTGTGCGCATAAACTCCAGGTCGTGCGCCTCCCCCTCCCTGCCTGCACTCGCTATTCCTCAGTTGTCTGTTTTCTTGAAGTGGGTTCAGGGAAGTGTTGAGGGGGCGGATAGTTTTGATTTTCTCTACATCGTGCTTAGCCAATAATGTAGAGGGAACTGTTGTGCACATCTCAGCTGGCAGACATTTAAAAGGGAGACAGTGCGGCGCTGAAGCAATTTGTATTAAACCCCCTGGCCCCTGTCTATGGAGTGGTTAGTCTCCCACCCATCCAGAGTCCCGCCAGTGTACAGTCGACAGGAGTAGGTGCCTATCATCTGTGAAGGTGCCAGAGAGGGGCTGACAAGATCAGATCATCTCACTTCAGGCTGTGGTGACTCGTACATGTAAGTGAATTTGAACATTTTCCTTCTCAAACTTCCATGCTTTTAAGTTTTGTTTTTTTCAAAGAAATTATTAACACTAAAAAAAAACTGCATCCTAATTAACCAGATAAAAACAGCTTGAGTCAAAATGTGGTGCCACTTCTATGCGTCATTGTAATATATTATCATCCTTGTAATTCATATTCTATATTATTTATTCTAGTGCAATTCCAAATATGTTTTGCGTTTCAGTTTCTTTTTTACTTACTCTTGCTTTGTATTTTTACGCAGCGTAAAAGCTTTGACAGCTGTGCGTAACCCTTCCAGAGTTGAAACGGTGCAATGATGAATTATTTTCCTCTTTTCCCCAAGGATGGCCAACTCAACTCGTATACTCTGCAGTATGGTTTTCATCATTGGGTTGCTATTCTCTCCCGTGGATTCAAAAAGAAACCGAGGTTCACAAGGCGCCATTCCTCATCCTGACAAAAACAACCCAAACGAATCGGAGCAGCAACCGCAGCCTCCGCAGGCGGGCTCCGGGTCCCGACAGAGGCAGGGCTCATCCTCACCGGCCGACGAGGTGCTGGAATCCAGCCAGGAAGCTTTACATGTGACGGAGCGCCAGTATTTGAAACGGGACTGGTGCAAGACGCAACCCTTAAAACAAACCATCCATGAGGAGGGCTGTGTGAGCCGCACCATCATCAACCGCTTCTGTTACGGACAGTGCAACTCCTTCTACATCCCGAGGCACATCCGCAGGGAGGAGGGTGCCTTCCAATCTTGTTCGTTTTGCAAGCCCAAGCGTTTTACCACGATGACTTTTACTTTGAACTGTCCGGATCAGCAGCCACCCACCAAGAAGAAACGCATCCAACGCGTCAAACAGTGCCGCTGCATATCCATAGACCTGGACTAGAGAGGGAGTGGGTGGACTGTGGGGAGAAAAGAAGGGCTTAAACAGCTACAACACGTGCCTGCCTGTCTCTACATACAGTGACATTCATCCTCCCGACAGGAACTAAGAGTCTCTTCTTGCACAACGTGTGAACAGATATGTGCACGCAAACTTGTAATCAGAAATCCATTGCTTTGCCAGGTTTTTTTTTTTTTTTTTACAACGCGCGTCACTGCACGGGAACGCTGACTTGGAATGGACACGTTTTACGCACGGCTTTCTCACCCCCAGTAGGACCTCCAGAACCCCCGGTTTATTTAATAAAACAATAACTCACTGCTCAAAACACTCATCACGACAGGAAAACATTCTCGTCCAATTTCGTTTTTAACGTGTTTATATTTGTTGGTTGAACTGATGTTTCCACTGTGTGGAATTGGATGGATAAGTAGTGTAATAATGATTTGTAAGCGGGGAAAAAATGTGATTTTTTTTTTTATTAATTTTGATGTGTTAGGATTCATTGGGTTGAAGTCATTGATTTCTGTGAATTTCAAAATCCATCAGTATTTGTCTTTATTGTTTCCATTTTATTTTTTATTCTTTTTGGAAGTTGGGTACCTACTCAGTCCTGAAAATGAAGTCAATATTTTTGTTAAAAACGGACAATGTACAGTTACAGTATGGGATGATAGATGTAAAGACGACTTTGATGTAACCGGTTTGTTTACTCCTTGGGTTAAATTATCCACGAAGACACAAAATAAACGGATACTGACATATTGTGTATATTTTATTTGCAACCTTACACCCAATGTGTGGAATGTATTAAAGAGAATATGAACTTAAGTTACTCTCTGAGATATCCGAACCCGGAGTAAATGTCACTACTTGTACAAATAATCCTAAAACTGGTCAGTTTTAAGACAAGATAGGTCTTAAAATGCTTCACATTCGTCTGTTTTGTTACATGTCTTGCGGGATTTATTCTAAAAGGGAAAGGAAAATAAGGAGGATTTATTGTTTTAAAGGCGGCGGCATAATAAAGTTCAATCTGATCAAAATATGACAAATGCATAAATGCATGGAATTATAATTATAGTAAACATCTGTCATCTACTTTGTCCAAAAAGTTGAAATACATTTTTTTACCTCTTCTCAAGAAAAAAAAAGCGACAATGTGATTTATTCTTGACATATAAAGTGGGACTCATCAGGTCAAAGGAGATTACTGGTGTGTTTAAATACGAATAAAAAGAGGAATGTACTTGAAAACAAAATTATTCTAACTTTATGGGCAACAGTGTGCATCATTGTTATAATGAAAAGGTTTAAATTAGCTGTGATGGAATCAGAGTCAATGTTTCCTCGTGATCCTCTTAAATCTTTCTAATTTTCTGGTGCTTTTTGGAATTTTAATGACACCAAAAATATAATATTCAATTTTAATCCACATTCCTAAAGTCCTGGTTCCCTAGAGTCAGTTTATTTAAAGTGTTCCAGGAACCAGATTTAATGTCTAAAAACAAAATGTGATTAAATGGCTTAATTCTGACTCATAGTTTATTGAACTGCCTCGCTGAATTATAATTCATCAAATCTGTTTTATGACTCAGGTTTCTTACATAAATATCACATTTATGCGCTTCACTGCTGGGCTCCTGAAAGCTGGCCTAATGAGAGTGCTGACAGTAGAAAATTTAAAAGTCTGGTTTAACTCATCTTTCAAAATGAATAAATCCACCCCCCCCCCAAAAAAAAAAAAAAAAAAAAAACTCGTTTGTTCTGCATCCAGTAGTTTATTCTTGAAATTTAAAACAATTCCATAAAATTACAGAGCACCTATTATATGAGAGCTACTGAAGGATATATAACCCGGAGTACATACAATAGAGGCCACAGTATTTGTTGTCAATATCAACTCAGTTTTGGTCTTAAAATTATTTTAAGTAAAACAATGCAATTTAAAGTTAGGATATTTTGGTTTTTAAACAGAAAATAAATGGCCAATACAAAGGACTTTGGAGAAAAAAATGTGCAGATTTATCATATTTTGGCTAAGGTATCTGTAACTACACACATGGCTTCAGGTGATATGCTTCAATGTTCTTACTCCACTATAATACAACCCTTGTTTCTCCTATTTTAATAAACAAAAAAATAGAACCATTTCCTTTCAAACGTACATTACCCCCTTTCCATATAGCACATTTGTTATAAACGGGCACAAATGTTGCCTCAACAAACAGTTTAAGTAACATCTATGTGAAAATATATCTTTCATCTGTACCACCTATCTGGCAGCTTCTTAATCAAATGACAACTCAGAAAAATACAACCTCAAAGGGGACAACGCCGTTATCTTCTGGCATAAAATAACATCTTTTTGTACATAAATAGACTTTTTTCAATGACACAGGAGCATTTGTCCAAATAAAACATTAAACTTGCTTGGAAATAAAAAATATCTAATAGCATTTCATCATGAAGCAATACAATCCGTACATTTTACAACAAAGAAACAGTACCCTTGCATAGGAAAAGAGGTGCAAAAAAGTGCAGTACAATGTGAAAAATGCACACAGGTAGCATATAACAGGGGTGTGTGTGGCTTATCGCGAGCTACAACAAACAGCTACTGCAAGCAGGAAAGTGCTTAAAGTGTGCTGGACACAACATGATGTACTACAGCACTCAATGAAGGTCTAACAATTCTGCATAAACTACATATTTCAGGTGAGTGAGCACATGGCAAAAAACCGGTTCTGTTCTTTATTATTTTGTTCGTCTTGGCCGTATTTTTTTCATAGTACATATTTGTGTGTGTGAGGGGGCCAAGGCTAGGGGCCAGGTTTGCTGCCATGTTCTGCTCTTCCCTGGCTGTCACCCAGGAGAGGTCAGTCTGGTGCAACACAATACACTGAATCCCGCACATACAGATTTGTACACACACACACACACACACACACACACACACACACACACACACACACACACACACACACACAACATGTCTTAATCAGCTCTGGAGACCCTGCACTGACTATAGATCATATTCATCAACACAAACTACACGGTCCCTGCCGATTCTACAACCTGGCATATTTACAAGACTTTTAGTGAGCCATGGCGAATGAAAAGCTATTTTCTACGATAGAGAGGATTCTGGGAACTGCCTTTACACGGCTTCAAGAGCAATTTGTTTTGTCAATACTGATTTTCCTCTGAATAGAAATACCAAAGCGGGCATATCTTGGAACTGCACAGACTAGTAGGTAGGGTTTGCACACCTTAACACTTTGAATATGTCGTAGGAATGGACTCTGAGCTCCTCCTGTGGGATCTCCGGTGTAGATGTGTCAGCTGGCACTGTTGGGAATCCCACTGACCCCTGGTGACCTTTCACAAGCTGGGCACTCAGAGGTCACGCCATGCTGGATGAATGAGGTCAACCTTTGGCCTTTAAGACCCTCATCACTTCAGCTGTGTCAGCCATGCATCCTCTGTGCAGGCCCAGCTTCTATCTGCACTACAGGGTTGTGTCGAAAAGGCTCAGAGTGGAGGCGGTACAGTGTGGCGAAGGGATGAGGGCGCATCCAATGCTGTTAGTGGGATCAAGATACGGCAGTGGGAGTAGTAGTAAAAGTTTGTTCCGAGTCCGTACAGGGCACAGAGGGCGGGCCGCTGTTACTGAGGCAGGTGGTGAGTGCAGGAAGGATGAGGCCTGCACACTTTAAGGTCCGTCATCTCCAGGTGTCTTCACTTCTTCTTCTTCTTCTTCTTCTGTTTTGTCACTTATCATTTCGCTCAGCTGGATGACACGCCGGCTTCTTTCTGCCGCAGCCGCTCTTTCTGTTGGCAAGAACCACAAAAAGAGTCAGCGCGCTCGTATCGATTTCAACATTGACACGAGAAAAGAGAAATTTACAGGAAATTCCATTTCTCTGCTGTATGTAGATGAGTTCCTACCAGACTGTTGGCATTGATCTTCTTGGTTTCAACTCGCTTCTCTGCCGTGATCTTCTTGATGTTTTCTTGAGCTTCCTTCAACCTATGGGAAAGAAAAGTCAAACTGAATTTTAAAACAACTTGTCCGAGGAATTTTTAAACTAGAACATAACTCTGAAAGCTGCACTAGGCAGATATCATTTTTGCAAAATACTTCATCCTGCAGCTCTCCTCTGTTATAAGCATAGACTGTTTTTATTTTGCAGGAAAAATAAAAAAATCAAGCCTCCATATCATAAGCAGCGAAGTCAGTACAACATATACTTGTCTTATATCCCTCCTGATTGGTTGAACGCTTCCATCATGGGTGCATTTTTCGATCCTTATTTCCACTCAGGCCACCTAAAGCTACTGCCTACAGAACTAAATGATGAAAATGCCACTTTTACAAGTCAAAGTACATGCAAAGAGACCTGCCTCTCAACACCGCGTCTTCCCCCTTATGTCATCGATGTCAGTCTGCCGAGGGCTCTCTTGCCCATCTATTTTGGACATGCCCAAACTTGAATAATGTTTGGTCTGATATTTTCAAATGCTTCTCTGTAGTATATCATAAAGAATTTAGCCCTGATCCTATGATTGTACTTTTTGGTTATTCTTTTTTTTTTTCTGATGGACAAATGCCTCTTTGTTCAAAATACACTCATGTATGGAATGGTCATTGCTGAGATTGATATTAAGACTCTGGAAATCAGAATCAGTGCCTTCATTCAAGG
>JAPTYR010188655.1:0-10293 GCA_029814505.1 Siphamia roseigaster
AGATATTAAATTTCATCATTTTCACTGCATTGTCAATGACATTGGGAATGGAAAAATGTGGCTGACCCCAAACTTTTAACCGGTTGTGTATATAAAGTTTAAAAAAATTAATTCTCAAATCAAGAAGAAGAAAAAAAAAAAAAAAATATGCACTCAGAGTGCAAACCCCCGCCGGGGCAGCTCATGCTGTTGAACGTGTGGCCTTACGCACACCCTTGTGGTAGGAAGATGCAGCTGTTAAACGAACGAATACACCAACAAAGTCGGGTGATCACATAACGTCCTGGCGGAGGTAATAACACATCTTACAGTTGAAGCAGGTAAACTGATCTTGTTCAGATTAGTTCAGATCTATTGTCTGTAAATCAGTTCTTCTATCTGACTGAAAAATTCCTCTGGAGGTGATTGTGTCTGAGTTTAACTCTGATCAGATAATTGGACAGAAATGACACTAATCCACTTAAAGTCAGATTTATATTTCTTTTCACAGTGTAATGGTTTCCTGACTTCCCTTTTTATTTTCTCTAATAAATCCACTATAGGACATTTTTCATCCCTTTTGTGATAAACTGATTGAAAAGACTTCACAGAATGGATTCCAATCATTGGTTTTTCATCTAAATCATGTGTTGGTTTAACTTTTTTCCCGTCTGTATTCAGTTTTTTTCATTTTCCCTTGTTCTCTTGGGAAGACAAAAGGTACTTAAATCCTCCTGTTGTTTTTCCTCATGTGTTTTCTTGAACTTTTCATGTTTTTGCTCTTTAATGGGAAGTTCAAAAACATGAGGAAGATCAACACTTTTCTACTTCCTTATTTCAACAAACCAAAAACAGCTGATCCTTCATTTCTGTTCAGTGTCTGCTTTGTCCAAAAACACTAAGAAAAGGTGTTTGTGAAAATAATGATAATAATAACAAAAATAATAATAGTAATAATAATAATAATAATAATAATAATGACAATAATAATACACTCCTCAAGTCAGTGAGTGTGGAAGCTTTTGAAATTTTACATTTGTTCAGCTGTTGTGTTTTCCTTTCACCTTTGTACACTGCAAAAATCAAAACCTGACCAAGCTTTTTTTTTTTTTCATTTCTAGTTAAAATATCTCATCATATTTAAAATCACAAAGAAATCTTACCAGGACACTTATCAATTTTTATATTGATAGATTTTTTTGTTGTTGTTTGAATTAAGATTTCGTTTTTAATCTGTCAAGATTTCTTTGCTTAGTTCAAGAATTATAATTTTTTGCTTAATTCCATTTATTTTTTTTAATTTCAGTCAAGATATTTTCTTCTTAATTCAATATTTTTTTGGTTATTTATTTTTTGCCTAATTCAAGATTATTATTTGTTGCTTAAGCCAAGATTTTTTGCTCAGTTCAAGTTCAAAAATCTTCCAGTGGAACCAGGTAAAATGATCTTGTTCAGATTAGTTCCAGATCTACTGTCTGTAAATCAGTTCTTCTATCTGACTGAAAAGTTCCTGTAGAGGTGATTGTGTCGGATTTTAACTTATCAGATATTTGGAACAGAAATAAACTAAGGAATTTAAGGTCAGAGTTAGATTTTTATAGTGTGGAAACGAAGCTAATGAACTGTTTAAAGGCGACAAAAACTAGAACAAGGCTCTGAGAGAAACTGAAGAACGGTAACTACCACTCAGAAGAACCGTCTGTGGAACTGAAGAACGGTAACTACCATTCAGAAGAACCGTCTGTGGAACTGAAGAACGGTAACTACCACTCAGGAAAACTGTCTGTGGAACTGAAGAACGGTAACTACCACTCAGGTGCAGATACCGGGAGTCGGAGTAGAGTCAGTCTGAACCGTTGTATAAAAAGGGAATGTCCAAGACAAGGGCAGCTTTTAGGCAGATCCAAGGCTGTTGTTGCCGTTTTCCAGGTAGAACGGACACTCCATCCTATTCCCGAAGCAACCGCATAATCCAGACTAAATGAAAATAAAAGCTTATTTTCTGCCGAGGCCGGAGATAAGAACAGACCAAACATAAGGAGCCCGACAAACACAAGCACCGACAGCAACAATAACCTGTAGCTGATCATACGTGTGGAAACGGTGTCGCTTTGTCTTTGTACGATTAATGAGAACAATCTCCGACGGCTGCTGGAACCAAACCAAAGGTAGGAATTCCAATGGCATCTTCCTTTTCCGCTCCACGTGCACCGACGTTTCTGTGCGCAACCATATCCACACCTTTGCGCTAACGTGGCCTAGGCCGGTATTTCCCAGCATTCCCAGTGATCCCATCAGTTTGCCGAGCGCACAGTCCGGCTGCTCCGTGGAAAGCGGTGCACTTTGATGTGTTTGGAGAGGTGGTCACTGCGGGCGAACTTCTTCTCACAAACAGGACACTGGTAAGGTTTGACGCCCGAGTGGGAGCGCCGGTGTCGCGACAGCTCATCCGACCGGGAAAACCTGGGAAAACACAAGACATACGGAGACCTCCATTACATGAAGGTGAGGAAAGGTTAACACTTGGTAAAGGAAAATGATCATTTATGGTTTTTGTGAGAAAAGAATATCTCATTGATCTGGACAGAATAAGTGGATGCACAGTAAAAATCTGAATCTGACCCAAAAAAAGGTCCTGTTCTATTTCAGAATTCATTTAAAATGTTTTAAGACGACTGAGAATAGTAATAATAATAATAATTAATAATAAATAAATAAATGAAAAAAGGAACACAATTTAATATCCATTTAACCCTTTAATTCCAGAGATTTCAGCAGTTCCACAGTAAAATAATAATAATAATAAACTAAGCAACAAAATGAAGAAAAACAGCCAAAGCGATCAATAAAAGATTATTAATAAACCAACAAAATAAGTAACATGAAAAAAGTAAGACACAAATGGACGAAGATTGAAGAAAAAAATAATTAAATAAAAATAGAAATGTAAAAAAATAGAAAAAATAAGCAACAAAATGAACAAAAAACTAATAGAAATTTATAAAATAATACGAAAAAATTTGCCAAAAAATTACTAAAATGAAGTATAAATAAATAAATAACGTAATTTGGTTCCAGTAGTTTCAGTTTAGTCATAAATAAATTACTCCAAAGAGTGTTGATTTTTAAGTATTTATAATTACGACATAACTTTATTAATGTACAGATTCTATTTGAATGTAGAAAAAAACAAAAGCAAGAGTTTAGTTTATTTTTTTAATTAAAAATTTTTAAAAACTGTTTTTAATATTTTATTTATTTATTTTTATTTTAAGAGTTTATTAAAAAACAAAACAAAAAAAACCCAACAGTTTTTAAATGCCAGTCAGTTTGAGCTCCGAGGTCGGTGGGCGGGGATTTTCAGAGTTTATTATTATTATTATTTTTTTTTTAACACTGAAAAAACGCGGCTGAGACGCTTCAAGTGTCCCAGTCAATTAGAGGCAGAAGGAGTCCAGGCATTTCAGATAATGAGACTGTAGAAGCTGTTGGGCTGGGCGCTAAAACACTGGCCTGTGCTGCCTTTGTGGACATGTGGGAACAAACAGAGACGCTGCCAAAGCTGGAGAGTAAATAACACAGGGAGGGTTAGGGCAAAGATCAAGGTTTTCTACTGGGATTGCATCATATACTGTTCACTACAGCTGGACCATTATGGAAAAAATAATCACAGTAGTTTCGATTGATATTGAAATCACGATTAATATACATGATTATTCATTGATTTAATCCTTTAATTCCTGAGATGTTAGCAGTTCCAGTCAAAAAAAGAATAAAGTAAGCAACAAAATGAATGAAAAACAGCCAAAGTGATGAATAAAAACCAACAAAAATGAATCATAAACCAACAAAATAATAAGGAACATGAACAAATTAAGACACAAATGGAAGAAAATGAAAGAAAAATAATGAAATCAAAAACAAATTGTAGAAAAGTAAAAAAAAAAAAATAGCCAATAAAATGAACAAAAAAACCCTACAAAATAATAATGTGGAAAAAAATGGGTAAAAAATTTAACTAAAATTAAGTAAAAAATTTAATTTAGTTCCAGTAGTTTTAGTTTAGTCTTTTTCTAAATCAGTTTCTTTTGACACCTTTTTATCTCCATACATAAGTTCCACCAACAAAACTAAGTTTGAATTTTCCTGAATATTTAAGCTAACCATTCATTGAGAAGGCGTCAGCGCTGATGCATCAAGGGTTAAAAAAAGTGTTTATTGAAACCACCAAAACTCAACCTCAAATATGACCTTTTTAAAAAATAACCTGAAATAAATTAGAAACAACTAAAGGAGTAAAATAATATTAAAATATTAATAGTAGCATGTATGTAACATTCTGTTGCATACAGGTGACATTAATGGTTAGTGTTTGTATGATTGTGACAAAACAATTGAAATCACCATTAAAATTCCATTAATTGTCCAAACTTACTGTCCACGCTGATCAACTTCATCACTTTGAATTATAACATTATATATGATTCTATTTGATCCATGTTCGAGGGAACTTCAGCTTCATCATGTGAACACCAAGGTTAGAATCGTCTATAAAAAAACAACAAAATGACCAAAACTAAAACTGAAAACACATTTTGTAAACTGAAATAAATCAAAAAATGAATTAAAAGGTAAAAAAAAAAAGATAAGTAATTGAAACTGTATTGTGTGCTTACAAAACTAACAAACAGATAAAAATTAAGGAAAAAATTCCCTTTGTCTTTGTTCTGTTTCTTACATTAGGGTCAGATCCAGCAGGAACACAGTCTGTGTTCAAATGTTCATTTCTACTAAAAAACTAAATTCCAACTATATATTGTACATGAATGAGGAGGTATTAGTAAGTACTTTAACATGATAGATGTCCTGATTTATGAAAACAATAAAGTACAGATACTTCAAACCTCCTAGTGCAGTACAGTAATGCAGTAGTTGTGGGTAGTTCCTTTAAATACTAGGTTAAAGTACAGATACTTCAAACCTCCTAGTGAAGTACAGTAATGCAGTAGTTGTGGGTAGTTCCTTTAAATACTAGGTTAAAGTACAGATACTTCAAACCTCCTAACGCAGTACAGTAATGCAGTAGTTGTGGGTAGTTCCTTTAAATACTAGGTTAAAGTACAGATACTTCATACCTCCTAGTGCAGTACAGTAATGCAGTACTTGTGGGTAGTTCCTTTAAATACTAGGTTAAAGTACAGATACTTCAAACCTCCTAATGCAGTACAGTAATGCAGTAGTTGTGGGCAGTTCCTTCCAGCTCAGTTCCTTTTCAGTCCCACATGTTGCTGTGGTCCCCATGTGTCCCTTCCTGTCCCCATCCCTCTGCTGCCTTTATGCAGCCTGGACGTTCCTGGACCACAGTCATGGTAACTATTCACCAGGTCGTCTTTGTCGGCTGTACTTCCTTTACTGCTGTTCCTTCACCTTATTGTGGGATGAAAGTGAAGCCGTCGTTTTATTCCCTCACACACTTTTCTTACTCTCTCACTTTGGCTGATTCTCTCACACTTTCCAACACTTTTTCTCCTTTTGTCGGCCCCTTCATTTACCCCCCAGTGCATACAGTACTGAACACACACACACACACACACACACACACACACACACACACACACACACACACACACTTCCATGTCTCATGAGGTAATTAATTTAAAAATAACTAAAGAAATAAAAAAATACTAAATATAATAAAAAAAATAGAAAATAAAAAAAATAGTAGCAATAAGTAAACACATCTTCAAACCTTTAAAAGATGTGTTTCTCTTTTCACCTGTTTCCCTCATGCTTTATGGGGACTTCAAGAAAAAAAAAACTAAATGTATTTATAGAGCCACACATTTGCATAAATGTACATACGTCACACAGATTTCACCCTCATGAGGACCTGTATTTTGGTCCCCATGATGTAACTGTAAACAGATCAATGTCCCCATAACGATAGGAATACAAACACTCTCTCTCTCTCTCTCTTCCATCCAGACTGGATGCTTGGATCCTGTCTTTTGTGTCCAAACAACAGTCCTTTGTGAGCCATAGCCTGGATTACTACTGCACTATTTTCTGCCCCCCCCCTCGTACTGGAACCCACTTGTGCTGTTTTACAAATACAGTATGTGAACGGTGGCGGGTTGCCAGGTTGGTACTGAAGTTAAACTGAATAAAGCTTCCAGGCTGCATCAGTACCTGCAGTGTCATAAATGATTCAGGTTTTTTTTTTTTTAGAGTACACACCACCTTCACCAGGTGAGGCAAAAACAAACTGCATAACTGATAACTGTACACGTGCACATGCACGTGTACGTGCACATGCATATGAGTGTAAAAGACACTCAGCTCTTAGATGGAAAACATCAACACTGTAAAAGTCTAACTCTAATCTGAACTAGATCACTTTACCTGCTTCTACTGGAAGATAGTTTCTACTTTATTCAAGATTTTTGTTTTTCTTTAATTTAAGCTTGATTCAAAATATTTTGCTTAAATTGAGCAAAAAAAAAAAAGAATTAAGCTTAAATAAAGAAAAAAAAGCTTTTTTGCATTAAGCACAATAATACAATCTTGAGCTAAGCAATAAAATATTTAATTTTTGAATTTAAATTTTTTTTGGCTTGACTTCAGAAAAAAAAAAAAAAAAACGAAAAAAAATATCTTGAATTAAACAAAAATTCTTGAAAAAAAAAATCTTGAATTGAGCAAGACAAAAAAACAATCCTTAATCAAGGAAAACAAGTCTTTAGTTAAAAAACCCCATCTGTAATAGAAGAACAGAGTTATAGACACTAGATTTTCTAGTGAAATGAATGAAGAATTCAGAAAGTCCAACATTTACCGTTTATGGAGAAAACAGTAGCACAGAAATGTAAAAAAAATTAACCAATTCTCCTTTAAAAACCTAAATATGACTGCTTTAAGAACATCTGGCTTCTTCTCATATTATTTTTCCACCAAAGAACAGTGGGGTTATGTTTTTACCAGCGTTTATCTGTCTATCTGTCTGTTAGCAAGATAACTCCAAAAGTTATGGATGGATTTGGCTGAAATTTTCAGGAAATGTTGATACTGGCACAAGGAACAAATGACTGAATTTAGGTGGTGATCTGTGGAAGGGGGGGGTTTCATTCCACACTTGCGGGAGTGAAAGCAAAGCTTCTTCTGGGTCATTTATGGGGGGGAAGTGATCTGCCTTGGCAGAGTCTGCACTCTCCAAGTGCTTTTGGGGTTTTCCTTTTTTTTTTTTCATTATTTGCTTGTTTTTTTTTCTGTCTTTTTGCTCAGTTCTCGTTCTGGTTGTTGGTTGTAATTGTTTGTAATGTTGATATTTTCAGCCCCTTCTTCCTCCTCGTCCCCCTCCGGGTGTTTAGGATGCTGGACCCGACAGGTTACAAAACAAACAAAAAAACAGACCCTTTGTCTTCTTTGAAGTGTGTTTTTTTTCTGCGGTGGGTCATCCGAGGTCAACTCCACACTTTAGTTTGATCTGAACCAAAATTACAGATAGAAAAACTCCTTTTTACTGCACAACTGGCACTTTTAACCCAGATTGTAACAGATTATACGACTTCTTACCATCTCTGCACTGGGCACGGTTCTATATTCCACTGAGTATGGATTTATACTTTTATGAGTCTGTATATTTCATTTATTTATTTATTTTTAACATTTTTATTTATGACCTTACATTTTAGAGTCAGTATTCCATTTTATACGGAAGTGAGCTGAGTGCAATGACATTTTATTCTGGATACACTGATAAAACTGAATGACAAAGTATCGATCCATCCATGCTACCTACTATGTTCGCTCATTTTTTCCTACTTTCTTGCCTATTTAGTTTATTTTTAAATTAATTTTGTTGCATTTAGATTTTTTTTTCCACACTAACTTTACTTGTTTTTAGTCATTTTGATGCTCACATTTGTCAATTTTCTGCAACTTTATTCGTTATTTTGTTAACAGTTTGATCTATCAAACATTTTGTCATCATCCATCTTAGTGTGTGACTTAGTATTTTTGCTTGTCTTTCTACTTTCATGCCTATTTTGTTATTTTTAAATTAATTTTGTCTCATTTTGTTCATTTTTCATTAATTTGATATTTTTTGTCTTCACTCATTTTAATGGTTATCTTTGTTCATTTGGGTCTTTTGTTTTTTCTTATTTTGATAACTTCTATGAATGTAGCATTTTCTCCCATTATCTATTGCAACAAAATTATGTCATTTTTTTTGTTCATTGTGTTACTTATTTGTGTTAAATGTTCTCCATTTTCTTGCCTATTTTGTTCAGTTTTTGTTTCATGTTGTTCATTTTTCACAAACTTTACTGCTTATTTTTTGTTTTTACTCATTTTGATGCTTACATTTCTCCACTGTTGGCAAATTTCTTTATTAACCTTTTAATCAAACATTTTTTTCATCTGTTATTTTGTGACTTACTATTTTTTTTTTCTACTTTCTTGCCCATTTTGTTTTTCACTAATTTTGCTGCTTATTTTTTGTCTTTACTAATTTTAATGGTCATCTTTTTTCATTTTGGTCTTTTTTTTCTTATTTTAATAACTTCTATTCTTTAATCTAGCATTTTCTCCTATTATCTATTGCAACAAAAACTTAAAATTATTTTGTTGTGTTACTTGTGTTAAATTTTTCTCAATTTTCTTGCCTATTTTGTTGTTTTTGTTTCATTTAGTGCATTTTCCCACAAACTTTACTGCTGAGTTTTTGTTTATACTCATTTTGATGCTTACATTTGCCCATTTTAGCAACATTATTTTTTGTTTTGTTAACTTTTTTATCCACCCATCCATCAATTTGGACCAAATGGATCCAGAGGAAAAAAACAACAGGATTTCAGCCTATTTAAGAACATTTTATCTAGAAACAGACTTTCAAGTGTTTCCCATCTGCTCAAACAGTTTGGTTTGTCTGGATCATTCTGTTCCAGCTGCTTCTTCCCTTATTTCCAAGGACTGCAAAGCATCTGTTTTCATCAGGCTTTGTTCATCTGTTGGGGGGGAATCAGATGGATCTGCCTTGGTGGAGGTCTGCGGTGTCATTTAAGGATATTTTTATCTTTAGATGTAAAATAAATAGTCAAATGTGATTCATCAACATCAGTGTAACAGAATAAATGTCGTATTTATCTTAGGAGCACATACAGGTTCTGCTGGGAAAATGAGAATATGTTGTTAACAGTCAGTTTATTCAGGTAATTCAACATAAAAGGTCAAACTAATGCATTTTCTAGACCCATGACATGTACAGTAGGACATTTACTGCATTTCTGTGGTGGAATTGATTAGGATTTATAGCTCATTAACCCTCCTGTTATGTTACAGGCCAAACTGGCCTGTTTTAAGCCTTTAACTTCTGAGACTTTAACACTTTCACAGTAAAAAAAATAAATAAATAAAAAATTAACAAAATTAACATAATCATCCAAAGTGATCAATAAAAACCAACAAAAATTAATAATAAACCAACAAAATAATAAGTAACATGAACCAGGGTTCCTACAGGTTTATACAATTTCAATTTAAGACTTTTTCAGACCTTTTTAAGGCTATTTAGAACAGAAGTGAATGTCTAGTTCCCCTCTACCTGTTTAAAGCAGGTGGAAACAACCTTTTCTCCAACTAAGCTTTATTCCATTTGCACTTCCCCACGCTTACTTTTCCCCTGAAAGCCGTCCATTAAAGCTTTGTTTCCCAACCTTTTTCAGCCACAGCACATATTTTACATTAGAAATATCACAAGACATGCCACCAAACAAAAATGTAAAAAAAAAAAAAAGTTGATTTATTGAAATGCAAATTTAGTCCAGATTTACTTATTCATTGTAAAACCTGAGCATGTTCAGTTTAAGCCTTTAACCCTGATGCGTCAGCACTGACACGTTCTGAATGGATGGTTTAGTTTAAATATTCAGAATAAGTCAACTGTTTTTTCCTTTGTTTGTTTGGGGTTTTTTTTCCCCTGTGTTTTTTTTGATGGAACTGATATATGGAGATAAACAGGTGTCAAAAAGAAACGGATTTAGAAAAAAAGACTAAACAAAAACTACTGAAACTAAATTGTAGAAAAATAACCAAAATTACCAATAAAATGAACAAAAAATATTACCAAAATAATAAATGTGAAAAAAATGGGCAAAAAAACCCAAAAACAAACTAACATCAAGTAAAAACAATTTTAAAAGAAGAACGAACTAGTATTGTAATGTAGTTCCAGTAATTTTCTTTTTCTAAATCAGTTTCTTTTTGACACCTGTTTATCTTCATACATCAGTTCCATCAACTAAACTCAGTAAA
>JAPTYR010188693.1:0-10278 GCA_029814505.1 Siphamia roseigaster
GTAGCTGTGTGTTGTTCTCAACTTGTAAGTCGCTTTGGATAAAAGCGTCTGCCAAATGCATAAAAGTAAAGTAAAAGGATAAAATCATGTCTCTCTTTCGAGTCTAGAAAGAGGCTGGTTTTGGCAACATGTCTGTACTGGATTATGGTGATGTCCTATACATGCATGCCTCTGCACATAGTTTACAGATAGTGGATACTGTGTACCATGGTGCTTTGAGATTTATTACTGGGTAGAAGCCCCTAACTCATCACTGTGCACTTTACACTCCTGTTGGCTGCTCCTCCCTATCTGTTCGTTGACTTACTCATTGGCGTGTCCTGATTTATAAGGCCATACTAGGTCTGCTCCCATCCTACCTCCTGACCTTTATTAAGAAGCGATCCATTCATGCCCATAATCTTCGGTCTCAGAATTCTTTTTTGTTGACAATTCCCACAGTTCGAACTGAACTGGGGAAAAAAGGCCTTTCAGTTTGCTGCTCCATTCTCCTGGGATGAGTTGCAAAAACGTCTTAAACTTAATGAGTTGGTCTCAATGGATACTGGATAATGAAGAGGATGCTAGCTGACCTAGAGTTGGAGACATGTGGCTGCAGATGTTTTAGCTGACGTGCTTATTATTATTATTTTGTAGGTTTTTTATTCATTGTTTTATTCTGATTGCGTGTATCTTTAATATGTTACAGGATCTCCGCAGATCCTTAAAAAGTATTAAAATGTCTTAAATAAAATAAACGGATTATAAGGTCTTAGAATGTATTACATCTCGCTAATTTTCGAAGTGTGGCATTAAATTTCATCAGGACGGTATTAAATTGAATTTGTCCCGAATTAAAGAATATGGAGATATTTTCCCATGCTCGTCCCTGTCTAACAATCCCAATGTAAACAGACATGGACCACTGTCAGATTGTAATAATGTCCTTACGATGGGAACACAGTTTAAATGATTTGACTGGAGATGTCGTTGTTATCCCGCACCCGAATTCAGTGCAGAACTCGGAGGATAACATGACGACGTGGACGAACAACGTACAGCAAGATTTAGGGCCTGTGTCCAGGCATCAGCGGGTCAGCGCTGTTTTAAAAGTTGAACAGATTTCAACTTGAAGCGCTCTGAGCGCCGCGGCAAAAACACAACTTCCTCAACGTCTTTTTTCCGCCGAGGGCGCTTAACGCTATAAGCACTGACATTCATAGGATTTGTATTAAAAACAGGCGCTGCCAGCGCTAAAAACACATCCTGTGGACACAGGCCCTTAATCTTGAGTATCTTAAGTTTAAGACGCACCCACATAGCCATGCACATCCAATAACCAATAAAAATAATAATAATAAACAATGATGTGCCTCTGCCAGGAAATTATCAGCCAAAACCACAATAGGAGCAAGCACAGGGGCATATCTTACCAAAGTTAGTGTCTTCTCCGAGTTCACGTCCATATTTGGCCATACACTCCCCCAGCAGTCCCTCAGCCTGAGGGTAGCCTGGGTTCTTCACCTGACCACGAATCTTAGACATGGTATTTAACATGGACAGTTTGGCCCTTGAAGCTGGGGAGGAATAGAAAAAAAAGGTGTAAAATATCAGCATAAAGGATAAAATTAAGGTTTTCATAAAGTGATAAAACATATGCCGCATTTCCACTACATGGTATCTGCACTATTTGACTCTACTCAATTCGACTCGGATATCAGGAACTACTTCTTGAGAGCGTTGCCATTACAAATACTATTATACCCTGACATCATCATGAAGCGTGGGGTAACTCCTGTGGTAAATTTGCTCATTGTGCATTGCCCCATCAAGCTCACAGTGGATTTTTTCGTCATCCACCAAAAACAGAAATGTCTGAAGCACCACAAACGACTACACTGTTGTTTTGCGGACTGACATTATTGCATTGCGGACTGAATTAACTGACCACTCCGTTCACTGTAACTCCGAATCGAGTTTTTAAAAATGGCAGATTGCAGATCGATGACGCAATGACGCAGACAACTCCACCAATCAGTGTCTAAACTGCTTACACATCACATTATAGTATAACTTGGGGCCGTTTGGAACCTCAGTGGAGTAGATACCTAAAATCTAGGCCCAGGTACCATGGCACTGGGTCCTTTTTGAGGTGGAAATGCACCAAAGCGAGTAGAATCGAGTAGAATCGATACTAATGGAAATGCAACAATAGTGTTCTTCTCACCTGGATTGGGTTGCAGGTACTCTGATGTTTTGGAGATCACTTCCACTACTGCTTTACTGGTCACATCTACTTTCTACACAGTAACAACACATTTGATCAGAGATAGTATAAGTATAAGCATTCTTTTAGTCATATAGAAGTACAGATTCCTGTGTAAAACAAGACTGATAAAAGTAGACATGCTGGCCAAACTTCCGGTCATGTAAAAGTTAAAAAAAGAAAAAAAAAAAAATACAGGTTCTCTCTTCCTTTCCTACTTGGAATTTAACTGGTATAACAACCAACAATGAAATGAGCTTAGCTGTTGAGGAGTGTTCATGATTGTATGTGATCAGTATTTGACCTTGATGATTAACAAAATTAGTTAAACAAATGTACATGTTCTGAAACACATATGAGTGATTGACGTTAGAAAAAACTACTGGTCATCTGTAAAGATAAGTGACCCTCACAATGTAGTAAAATAAAGACTACACACCTAAATGCAGAGAAAAATACTTTTGTTTCCAGTCTCCCTTAACTATTTGCTATGTTCCACCTTTTTGTTGTTTTTGTGTTATTAACTAACTCAGATGTGATATGCACCAATCAATACACAAATGTGTGGTATTGTCCTGTCCATTCAAAATGAAACTGGTTTTAATGTTGAGAAAACACAAAATAGAAAATACTGATTAAAAAAAACAGAGTAAAAGCAAAAAATAATAAAATAAAAATAATAATAATAATAATAAAAATCTGTGTACAGTGTAAAATACTGCACTACTACCTTTAGAGGATGTAGGGAAATCTAGTGGTAATCAATTGAATCTATTCTGGACTGAACTCTGGTTGACATTGAAACATAGTGAGGACAGTTATGCAAATGTTGTATGCCACCTGCTACAAAACATCAAGCAACTATCTACTGTAGAAAAATAGCAATACAACACTCACTGGACACTTCATTTGGTATAGACCAGTCACATGCTGCAACTCAGAGCATTTAGAATAGAGTAGCTTTTATTGCTGTGTACTATGAAATTAGGTATGTACACATGGTCAAAATGATCTGCTAAGGTTCTGAGCATCAGAATGGGGAAGAAAAATGACTGACTTTGATTGACGTATGCAGAGGAGTATCTCTGAGAGCACAACTTGTCAAACTTTAAGGCAGATTAGCTACAGCAGACCCAACAGAGTGCCTCTCCTGTCAGTTAACTACTGTAAAATTCAGCTGTAATTTGCATGGCCTTACCAAATTCAGCCAAAATGAGATTGGGAAAAAACTATATCTCGTTTGATGATTTCCTGGGCTGTGGTGAAACAGAATTGTATTGTAAATGTGCAGCTGGCAAAACTGCAGCAACTACACGATGTTACCATTTCACTGTGGACCACAACCCCTGAGGAATGCTTCGAGTATCTTCTATCACAAGGACACAAGGACTTTAGGCAGGTCCCTAAAAGATAACTTCATTTCTTCATATTCATGGGTCCTCTGGGATACAACAGGACCCTAAAAACTGTGTGGTATTTCTAAGCCAATATTTAGAGCAGATACTGATTTTTGTCGAATGAAAACAAATGTCAGAAAATCTTCTTTAATTACAGTTGGAAAGTATAAATTACGAAAGTTAAACTAATAAATATGACAAAATGTACACTTTTTTGTTTTTTCTCTCCTTTTTTCCTTTTCTGTCCCCGCCTTTCAGCCATACATAACAATTTGTCATATACGGCTGACAAGTAAGGTGTACCTAATATGATGGCCAATGAGTGTGATTAGCAACCTGCTCCTGTTGCATATAAGTTAAAAGCATACTCATGGACACATAATTATGGATGTTATATACCATTTATGCATTGAAATAGCCTTAAATCTAATACACTGAACCTTTAAATAACGCCGTTATTTCCAATTTATATCATCACATCCTTATTTCATTCTGAAATCTGAGCAGCATTTCTCGCCATCTATTGTCATACTGGGCAACGGAATAAATAGGGTGGTAGGTGAAGAATGGATGTCGTGCCAGGACAGTGATATGTTTACAGTTTTGGCTAAGCCAAGCATGTTCTTTTCATTCCACAGAAAGATGCCCATCTTACCCGCTCCAGGTCTCTGAAGTCATCATCTAGTTTAGTTCCTTCTGCACCACCGACTTTCTCACTTACCATCTAGAGACAGAGACATGAGAAATAAGGCAAGAAACACCCAGCAAATTAAAACCATGCTGCTCGTAAGGTTTTCATTTCAGAGGGAATACAAATGTGCTGCGATAGTGATGTGATTTGCACTTCCACACTCACACTCTGAGACCTAAGGCTGCAATGATGACGAGGCTATTTCTTCTGCAGACCAGTACACAACAGTATGGCATCTGTTGTACTCACAGTACCTTTGACTTTACTTACTCCTCCAGAGGCTTGCATATCAACTAGTTCACCTACAATTTCTGCTTTGACAACACTGCAGTCAGACAGAAAAACAACACGGATGGTGTTATGCAATCCACTTTGCAGTGAGTGAGATGAAACAGTATTAGACCAGTGTGAATCACTATTTCTGAGTGAAAACAAAATGCAAAGTTGATTCAAATATGTCAATTAAAAACACACATTTCCATTTCAGATGTTGCAATGTTTTTAGGTGACAGATAATTGTCTAAGAAATGAAAAACAGTCTTATGTGTAAGTGACTGTGCAGTACAACTATTCTAGACTCATTACTGCCAAATTCCATGGTTTCACAGAAAGAGTTATGCACAAAGCAATGGATCACAGAAAACTGGAATTTAATTAAACTTATTCTGGCTTTGTAACGAATCTGTACAGCTGTAAAGTCCAGCCAATTAAAATCCTTTCCCTGCTGTGTTCATGAACTATGTGAGGAAACATCTGAGTTGATCCAAGTGGAACAGGTAGAAAACAACCAGCACCAAGGGTCAAAAAATAACTATCTCCAAACACATTCAGAAGCTTCTAGTTCCACTGTGCAGAACAATAAGGGGTGTTTGTCTTTTCTTTTTTATGATTTACGCCATGACTCACACCTGTGTTCACCAACTAACCAAATTCACACAACACAAGCTAAATATTTTCATGATAATCAATGTCTCACACTTGTAATTTCACTATACCCAAATAGTTACAACAACCTCAGTGTTTTCCTTTAATAATTTCCTAAAACAACATTCACTGGAGCAGTTCAATAAGGCTGAATATGACATTTGAGATAGGAATTAACTTACAAAGAATTGCAATTAAAGATTAGTCATTTTCTTTCCATATTAGCAGTAATTTATAGCTCTACACATATAGTACACCTAAGGAAAAGAGGAGCCAAAAGTTGCATTTGTAGCTTTGGAAACAAATACTGAACAAAGCAGAATGGCCATATGATAAATCAAATGTCCAAACGTGTATAATTATATTGCATAATTATACACATTCAACACAGATAATGACAAAAGTTTAGTGCCTTCAGATGAACAATATTTGTGAGATTCATTCAGGTGTTTTTAGCTGTAAACCATTATTGGGATTAGTTGAAGTAACTGTGATAAAATTAAGAGTGACCGTCTGTGTACAGACCACTAATGAAGCACTGCAAGAAAGGTTGTGATGGAGTCATGCATTAGCAGACTTGGAATTTAATCTAGTTTTAGTTTTCCTCTAATTGGATACAGGACTATTGCAGACTTGCATTTACTTTTGCTTCAACACATGCATCTATGACAGCGCAGTAGCAGCACAAGTCATTTCCTTTGTGACAAAAACTGCAATTAGGAGGTTTTTTGCAATAACAAACCATTAACAGACTGCTGAAAAATGTTTTACAGTACTATAATGTGAGCCAAGTTGAATATGCAGGCAAAACGGCTGAAATTAAAGATTCAAGGTAGACTATCTTTTCAGCAAATTTCTTGATTTCCACAAAGATTCTATATATACTTCTGTCAATCTGAAACTGATAGAAAAGTAGTTTTGTCTTATATTTTCACATTCTAATGCCGTCTCTTTGGTGTATGTGGAAAACACAACAGGGGCCTTGGAGGATTCAGGTCACAAGTACAAATACAACTCTTCTGCTTCATTGTCTGCCTTTGCCTCTGAACACAGATAAGAGCACAGACTAAACTCTTATAGTTTTTGATATTCTGTTTGTTTGGTCTTGTTGCTTTGCCTGATAAAGCCTTGAGGTACATCATAATTAATCTAACTGCGTTTTAGTGAAATCATGTCACACTGTCTTTGTCCTTTTAGAAGCGATACGCTGCAAACATCTGCAAAACTCCAAGTGTGAGTTTTCCTTCCCCTAATGAAAACACAAGAGGTCCCATCAGTGTAACATTTTATTTACATACTCAAAAGGATCAGTGCAGTAGAGTCCAAAAACATCCACACAAACTTAGCACCGGGAAGTTTTGGTGTAAACAAAGCACATAGCTACACACTGTGATCAGCGTAAAACAGATGTCTCTTTCATCATAATGACTGGGTATAAGATAAATGCTAGTGTTAAATTTCTAAGCCTAATTCAAAGCTTTTGTTTAATTTTAGATAACTCCAACACTGTAAAGAATACAAAGGCCTTGACACCAAATGAGAACTAAAATAACAAGGGTTAAGTCAGAGTCAAATGAAGATATGTACTGTTTCATAAGGATTAAATGAAAATCAGCTGGTGGGCAGTCAAGTATAACTTATATTCCAAAGGCTACTTTTCTAACATAACTAAGTTGTCTCTTAGTGGCAGCATTCATTTGGGCTGCTATTTATATCGTCATGAGAGAGGACAAAGAAAACTTGCTTCCCAGAAATGGCTTTCAGTCAGAAGAAAATTCAGGACAAAATTTATGAAGACACTTGAAAACTAGGTCACATCTGTTTGTGAGTGTGTTCAAAGCACATTTTCACCAAAGTATCTGACCAAATGACCTTTTAAAAATGGGTGTGATTAAAAGGTGAATGGGCATTTCAGCAGCTTTTGTTGGTATGTACACATCTGAGCCATAACATTCTGACCACTCAAGGTAGAAGGGGTAATAATATTGTTTATTTCATTACAGTGGTTCCTTTCACTGGGTTGGACATAATAGGCAGCATGCAAACATTTAGTCCTTGAAGCAACAAAATGAGCAACATAAGAAACTGTTGTCTTTCACAACAGCCATATTGTAGTGGTGATGACTGGTTCAGATCTGGCTGTTCCTGTTCTGCAGTTGGCACTACTAATCAAAAATACCAACTAGGGGTATCCAAATCTCAGGACCATTGAGCATCTGTGTAAGGTATTGGATAAAATAAATCTAATCCATGGATCTCCACCTCTCTACTTCCAGGACTTCAGGGATCTGCTTCTAAAGTCTTGATCCAGATACCACAGCAGACCTTCAGAGGACTGGTGGAGTCTAGACCTGGGGTCAGAGCTGTTTTTGTGGTAAAAGTGGAACCTACACAATATTAGACAATGTTCTGCTCCCACAGATGCTGAATTGGTTAAGATCTGGTTGTTGGTTAGTACCTACCTCTTTTGGTTGGTACTACCCACTTTACATTGGGAACGAACAACAAGATCTGGAGATGCTCCAACCCAGTGATTTGATCAGCAGAATTTATCCTTTCTCAAAGCAGCTCAAATGCCTATTGTTGCCAATGTCATGGTTTGTAGTGTATTTATTTTGAGAGCTACAGGTTCATGCTGAATACCTCTCACTGGCTGGCAGATCCAATTGTATAAATAAAAATCTAAATAAATACCACTTTTCCTGTCAGTGGTCAGAATGTTATGGCTGATCGGTGTATGTAGTGTACATATCAATAAGTTTTAGCCAAGGTTTATTCAGGCCATCATCTCCTCTGTTATTCATTACTTCACTACAGTGACGTGGCTTGTTTCTCTACGAAGTGTTTCCAGTAAACAAATCACCTTAATTTAGAGCTGCAGTGATTAATCAATTATCAATAATTTGTCAACTATCAAATAAATGGCCAACTATTTTGATAAACAACTGACTGGTTTCAACCAATTTAAATTATGTAATTCCTGCATCTTCAATGTGGATATGGGAAGAAACTATTCAACAGTTTTTCCCATTTTCTGACAATTTAAAAATCCAGACAAAAATTGCAATAATCTGGAAAATAAACACCAGATTAATTGACAGTGATGACAATGATTAGGTGCAGCACTTTCTCAAAACTACCATAATCCTCCTTTATAGACATGCCAGATAATCACCAACCACTACAATTTTCATTAATCAAATTAGCTGGGCATGTAATCTGTTACCATCATCCTTTCACCTGTGCCACTCTTAATACTCACATTCGGTATGGTAACTTCCCTGTATTTCATTTCTATTGCTGAGTCATTACTAGACGATGATTCACTCCTGTAACTGGGAATCAATCCAAGATGTTTTTCTCATTTACATCAAACAGCCACACAAATGGTCATATGACAGTTGAACAACTTCATGCCCTTTTACTTTAAGGTTTAAAATAAAGTGCTTGAGAACCAGTGGAATTGAAAATAAATCTAGGCAATAGTAAAAGACAAAACTATACTTATTGTTGAAAATGTTTAATGATATATCGCAGGAATATCCCTTTCTATCGCTGAGCAATTAGTCAGATTTACTATAAGAACAAGAGTAAAGGACAAAGTCTGATTTTTCCCCCTTTTACATTGAGCTAGTTCAGTGTGAAACTGCAAACATCAATATTCGGTGTAAGAGGTATTCCAAGAAAAACAAAGAGGGAAGGAGAGATAGTACAAGAGAAAAAACAAGGACGTGTGCTCTATGTCTATGGCAGAGCCAACTTCCTGCATGCCTTGAGTGGAGAAAATCTTAGCTATGTCAAGAGTTATTGACTCTCATGGAGTTTTGGCAAGAAAAGCTACTGCAATGCAGTCAATTCAAGTGAAAGCGCACTTTCCTTCTCCTTCTCTGCAGCATTCTTCAGGCCACTTCCTCAACACCTTCAGTGCTCATGTCCATTAGAGTCACCACCAAAAGCCAGAACATGACAGTTTCGAAATCTTTTTTCCCCTTTCCCACAACCAGGGATCTGTCTGTTCCTGACAGGAAGCTGGGGCAGAAACCAAATGTCTTTCCTGCTTAGATCAGCAGTGGTAGGAAGAAAAAGGGGGGGAAAAAAAGTCTGAAAAATCTTTTTACCCATCCCCGCCCAGGACTGAGAGCTTAAATTAAAAACATTCACACTACCTTACACAGTTCTGCCTAGTGAAACGTTTCTATTTCATAGGTGAGCAGTGATGTTTTTAGTACAATACTGGTAAACCTTTTACCTCAAGTACTGACTGTTTTGGTTCACTACACTAAAGATTAACTAAAGCCAACATAACCAGAAAATAGGTAACTGACTGTTCTCCAGCCACAGGGGAACGCGTTGCTTTCATTCCCACATGAAACAGCCTGATTAGTTTTCCAAAAACTAATCCATCCTAAAATTCATCCGTGGGGTTGGACCAGGTTGTTTTGATTCCCCTTTTTTTTTCTTTGTTAATTTCGGAGATTTGCACAGCGGGAGTGCCTTAGGCAAACACAGCTGAATATTTATCCTAGGATGTGTACTTCTTGAACCAGAGGTGTTATTCTTTTGCTTATAGCTCAACGGAAACATAAATCACGGTGCCTGTATATATGATAATACACAATTATCATATACAGCGTTCAAGTCTAACACGACTAAACATAAAGCAAGAAAAATACAGTGACACTAAGTAAAACGTCCGGTACTTTTAACATTAGCAGCTGGAAAAGAACACAGGGTTCTAACTAAAAATAACATTGACATTTCAAAGACTGACACAAAGGTTTCTCTCGTTAGCTTCCTGCTGTCAGCAAACATTAACATTAGCCTAACTAACATTAGCTAAATGTATACCGTTAGCTCTTGGTGCTAACTGAGGCTAGCTGCTAACTAACGATACATGACAGTTGCTAGCAAAAAACAGAAGTTTCCCAAACCTGGCTGGCTTTATAAAACTGTTTCTTCAGGCCCGCTACAGACATCTTGAACCCCGAGCGTCTTCAACCTCCAAGGAAGAAGTAAACAGG
>JAPTYR010188698.1:0-17892 GCA_029814505.1 Siphamia roseigaster
TCATGACCCCCGTAACCCCCCTACAAATTACGCCCCTGATGTTAAGGAAGTTGGAATAATATTAAGAGTTTGACCTTTTGTCTTGCATATACTGCTTAGGGACTCAAAGCAGACACAGTGAGAACCTTTTTCATTATCTGTTATGAGTCAGATAAATTCAGGGCAGGGGTGTAGGTTCCTACACAGAAGCTATTTTCATTTGATATGTGCACAGAAACATGTTCTTTCATTCATGTCTTGACGCATACATCCATAGTCTTCAGGGAATAACTTCATTTATCATTCATTTTCTGTAGCCACTTAACCTGTTTTCAGTGACAGAGGGGGGTGGAGCCTATCCCAGCTAAGACTGAGTGAAGGCGAGGTACATTCAGGGAAGGCTAAGCATTGCAGAGATGCAGTTATGCAATAAAAGATGAGTTAAAAATACAAATTAGAATATATGGCGCAAGGACAGTGAGGTGAAAGGAAGGGAAAAGGACAAGGAGGCTGAGAAAGAGCAAAAATGAGTCTGAGGGGGAAGGGTACAGATGTGGTTGTAAAATAACACCATGTTTATGCAGAACTGAGGTGAAAACTGAGAAATGCAAATCTCTTCCTGTTCAATAAGCTACTAGAATATCCTATAATGTATTAAATATCCTCATGCAGCACATACAGTACACTATTCCTATATTGTGGTCCAAGTGTGACTTTTAAGGACATGGAAGTCCTTTGGAATAGATTTTTAGAGTCTGAGTGCCAGCCAAATGCTTTAAATTCAATAAAAAGACCCCACAGAAAAAAAAAAAAAAACTAAGTGGGGGGCTTCATTGGAAAATGGAAGCATTGAAATTCAGTTTCAGTCTTCTCTACAATCAGTCATTATGAGACAGCAGCGGTGCCTGCAGTCCCTCCAGTTATCTGTGACTGAAAAAAGTAGGATTAGATTAATAACTTTTCATTATGTTAATGCTGCTCTGCACAGTCCCGCAGTGGGAGCTGCTGACTGTAGGCTGGGACCGTTCCAAAAATACAGAATTAAGCCAGCATCAGACCAAGGAAACCACTTCCTAGGATCAGCTTCTTCTGTAATTCTTTGTTCAGTGAAAAGACTAATTATTAAATGTATTTAATCTGTGAGACCAAAGACCTACTGACAAGGATTTCTATGGTACTTCATTCCTCCCAAATATATTCTATATTTAATTCCTAATAATTTTGACAACATGCCTGTGCTCGTTTGCCTGTGCTTTACATGATTAACAACCAGTCAGTGATTTAATTAAATAAAGTGGTTTACACTGCCCCCGTCTGGACAGGGTGATGACAGAGCTGCAGACAAACATTGCAGTGACGCCAATGTAACAGCTTTACTGTATCCTAGAAAGAAGTCTCTGCTGCAGCACTAACAACTTATTACATTTTTACTTTTGTTCACACTAATACATGTACGATCACAGCCTCATCAAATTTGTTAGAAGTTTGGTTTTACAATTATAACAGCAAACAGATTAATCAGTTCTAAAGTGCACTAGGTAATGAACCTACTATGTTTTTTTCATACAGGTAGTTTTATTTAGATTTATTATCTTCTGCTGCTACTGCTAGTACTACTACTACTACTACTACGACACACAGTGGACTTAAGTTGACTTGCTCAGGGGAAAACTGTGCTTATTTCCATTTAATCCCCTTCCCTGCTGCTCTAAAAGATGAGAATGAGTCACAGTGTCTGTATGTGAGGGAACAGAAGGTGAGAATGGGATGAACTTTTGCCTTTTACGTCTCCTAAAATCTGCCCAGCATGCACCACAAACTGGATCATCCCAACATAAAATAATCTCATTTCCTTGAATATTATATTTGGGCATGATACACTGACATTTAGCAAGGCCAGTCTACTCTACTAGAGACCTCACTTCTATGCCATCTGCAGTGTGTGCAGTATACAGTAAGTGTTTTAGTCCAAACTTGCAGTTGATGACAGCAGTACTTTGACAGAGAAAATCACAGTGTGTGAGAGAGTAGCTGTCAAGCCACATGGGTGCTGGACTACAGCACTGATGCATCTCAGAGACCATCTAATGTCTGATCCTGACAGGTAGGGTTTATGTGTGGAGATTAATGACAACACAACTTGCAATACATGTCAGTTTGTCATCACTCATTTACTCCTCAGCCAGTTGATGTTATATTAAATGCTTTAAAGCACACATGACACTGATAAAAGTAAAGTTATCCTTCAAAAACGCGTAGGGCTTATTCTGGATAACAGATTAAACAAACATTATGTCTCTTCTAATTTACAAGCTAACAGCAATTTTATTATGTCTGTAACGTACACACACTATTTGCAAGTATTGTCTTTATCAGTCAAAACACAGAGCTCTTAAACATTACCAGATGGCTTTGTATCATCCCAAAGAGCAGTTTATCATTCCTATTAAAGGCACTCAAACAGATTTGTCCAGTAAGCCCAACGCCCTGTTTTATCCACTTAAACCTATAACCTCATCATTCAAAATAAAAGATCTAGGCCATGTGGCACTGTGAGCAAATCTGGCTCTCCAGCCTACTTCATCATTTCTGGCCAAGAAGAGGGATCATAGACTTTTACATAAATCATACAAAATGTGGGATTTATAAATCATACAACTCTGTTTGCCCCTGTCATGGCTGTTTTTCCACATAGGCTTGTTGGCTGTGCGAGGCTGTGAGACTGGCTGATTGAGTGACTGGTTCAGCTGTCAAAGAACTAAGATTCTACAGGGGTATCTACAAGTGAAAATGCAGAGAGAATGCAATGGTGCAGTACCCTGAGGGCTGGAGCTGAAATGTAGCATGACAGGATGCTCACAGACTCATCATTACTCATTTGAAATGAAGTTTTGGAGTCTGATGGGTTTTACAGAGCCAGGCAAGAGGGAGGAGTACCGTTATTGGGCCTGGCAAGCCAATTGACTGGCAGAGAGTGAATTTGGTTAACCTTTCTTTACTCCACTTGCAAGTACATGCAAAAAACCGCAGAGCTCGGTGATTCCCAACAGCATCAGAATGATAACAGCCAAAATTTATCAAGACACCAGTCCAGACATTTGATAGACAACAAGTTATATGGTGAATTATAAGAGAAAGACTTGGAAAAGTGTTGTTACTATGTGGTATGCAGAGCAATAGTATGAGACAGACTGCAAGAAATGGAGCATTGATAGACTGTTTTGGCAGAATTTGCTTCATTAGCAAATAGAGCTGGCCCTTGTCCTCACTGGGTGGAACGTTGTTCCATGGCAGTGCACTTTGTGTTGAATGACAGTTAACGGGAGAGCAGGGTGATACACTCTTGCTCTGCAGTGATCAGTTTCATATGACCTTGCAAGAACGTATCGGGTAATCTGATTATAGTATTGCCTGCCATATGTCAGACAATAAAATAAGTAGGGAACTGAGGGAGATGGTAAGAGAGTGATGGAGAAAGAGAGACACACAAGAACAATGAGTTATAAAGATGGTTGTGCATCGTTTAATGGCATTTAGGTGGCTCCTCTCATTAATACTCTGAGAAGTATTGGGGGGAAGAAAACCCACATTATCTCATAAAGACCCTATGGTATTTTTATGGCAATTCCAAAAATATTTTTCTCCATATTTCACTTTTCTTACGTGATTTATCAACATTTATTATGACATTATCCTCTGTATTTTGTGTTTTTTCAATAAACATCTGATCGTGGTGATGTTTGTAAAAGCTCAGACTAAAGTTGAAAATTATAATGTCAAAAACAGAGAAAACTGAAGAAAAAGAGACATTTCTGTAAAATATATTATTAACTGAATATAAAATAAGCGTGTCGTTCCAATGTCACTTATCCAACTCTATGGGTTTTACCGGTGAATTAATATTATAGAAGATGATAAGGTTTCCATGTTCACTACAGAGCCTCTGAACATCCAAATAGGTCATACCTGATGACCAGGAAAATACGACAAACTGCATTTTACACCAATTATTTATATAGATTGATAGGATTAATGTATCAACAGGTATTAAATATTTTACATTAGTAGATGGTTTTGGTCGTCAGTGGCTGTTCGGGTCTTAATGGGTTAAATAAACATTCACTGTCGCCTCCACACTAGCCAACACTTGCTACAGACAGTAGAGTGCACACCAAACAAAAGAATTCGTTAGTCTAAATTTACCATCTGCAGAATAATACCCATTAATAAGCATTGAGCTTCAATCAAAAACCAGATTAAAGAGCTGGGGTAATAATTACTGCAACACTGGCAAACCATGAAGGCCCACGATGCACACTGACCCACTTAGGGCTTTCGGCTGTCCCTATGATGCTCATTTATCTGTATTAACATTTGAAGCGCTTTCAATTATTAGACAGCACAAAGGTGATTTAGTCTACAACAGCCGGAGTTTGCCTCACATTGAAGGTTCACAACCAATCATTATGCATGTACTCCACAATATCATGGTAGTTATTTAGGCTACTTTCCAGGTTTAAAATGAGCAAATGTAATATATTAAGAGAATCAAGAGATTTAGGAATCAAGAAAATGTGAGTGCATTTCTACAGTTGTGTGTAGGGTCTGACAGCAGGATATTTACTTGCATGCTTGGGTGTTTTTGGACACTAAAAGACAGCGCTGTTTCACAGGGAATTGATCCAAATCATCTCCACATGAGTTAAGCTTGGTTATGCATTTCCCTGTCTACCAGTTATCTAAACCTTACACAACTCAGTTCTTCTAGTTTTCCCTCTGGCTATATGATGGACTTGTAGCATTGCAGCATGTTGACTTGGGTAGTAATGACCATGTAACATGTGCAGTTTCCTTATATGTGCTGCAGTATTTGTATAATTGGGTTAAAATGCTCTGCAGAAATGAGAACATGAGGTTAGGGCTCAGTAATTACCCACTGATTATTGGTAAGTCACTAATAGAAAGCTATCTGTCTGCAGCTGCAGATTGAAGCAAAGATTTTGTTAGTAGTGACTGAGTGATAACCACCCATGTTTAAGAGGTAATGTAATTATGATAAGCATCAAACATACCAGAGACAGCATCAACTAAGAGTAAGCAGTTTAGGCAGATGTAACCACAAAAAAGGATGTGCACAGCAGAGAACAGAGAACACTCCTTATGGTCGGTGGACAGAAGTTCACAGAGTGGCAAGAAAAGATAAGATAAGGAAGATCAGCATAATGAGACGAGAGATAAGTTAATGAAAAGTGAATGTGTTTTGTACATATAAACAGCTTGCTAAATCCAAAATTGTGCAAATAATACTCCAATCTGTTTTTCTGGAACACTTTTCCGTGTTGAGTCCCTGATCCTTTGTCATTTTCCTGTGAACTGGGTAGGATGTCAGTTTAGGGGAGGAACAACACATCACTTCCAAGTCTAAATTGGCAATGGTTCACTTAACACAGTGCTCATGAGAATCCTGGTCAGGTCAACTATGAGGCTTTGATCTGGGACACTTCTAATCTCTGCCTTTTCCAGTGGCACTGACAGAGTTAAACTGAATCATCAGCAGAACTATTCTCCGGCCCTGTCTACCCCTTCTACAACACTGTTGGGTAGTTTTTAATTTGATCACACGTCAAAAGCAACGCCGGAAAACAGAGGACAAACGAAGACAGGGAGAGACGTTTTGGAAGGCATGTCTACTCATTGGTCCAAGCAACTATTGTTTCTGTAAAACAAAAGTACAATCTTGACTTTCAAAAGGAAACGACTGCGCAGAACATCCTTTGCATTTTCAATTTTAAAGAGAAAATGCATCACCAACTTCAGACAGAACAAACATACACAGACATGCCTGAATCTTTCAAGGCATCCTTTTCTTGTGCTTTTCTTTCAAGTCCTGCATCAGCAGATGAAGGTGAAGGGTAAAGTCGAACAAATGAGTCATTTACTGAGACGATAAAAGCACTGATGTCAACGATAGTACCAAAACAGCGAGTTCAAACGTGAATCAGTGTCTTTAAAAAAGGAGCTGTGTGTTTTTATCTTCTAGTAACAGTAACTCACCTGTTGCTGTTGAGTTGCTGGATGAATTCCACTTTGTGGTGCTGGGGCGCCTACTGAGGTTCAGATCGAGGCGGCTGACAGTCCGCTTGTTTCCGTTTTTGTCAATAACTTCAGTGTAGATTTTGGGTTCATCTGTGTTACAAGAGCCGTCTCGGTCGTGGTCTATATCCTTATCTGATAGCAGCACTATGCGGTGGTTGAGGTGTGGGCTTGTCTGCTTGGATGACAGAGGGGACAGGATGGGGGACATGCTCTGGAGGCTGTTTGAGGCAGGGAAACATGTGTTGAAGACCCCAGCAAGAGAAGGGGAACAGGGGCTTTTTGCCAGAGGTTTGACTGGGAGTGAGGGTTCAGTGGTATGAGACAGAGGCAACCGTAGACCCTCCGAGAGCCGGTTACCCATCTTTTCTGAACTGTTGGATCCACTGCAACTAGGTCCTGGATATGATAAAACCGAACCGCATTCCTCTGGACCTCTGTGGCTGACATGTTGCACTTTCCCTTCAACGTCCTGAACTTTTGCCACCACTCGAACACCCATATTCCTCTGGTTGATTTCATCATACAACTGCTGAGCCGACTTGACTGCTGCATCTTCAGATAATGTCTCAGTTAAGGAATCAAACCTCTTAATTGGTCGAAGGTTGCTCCCACTTTCACGTCGATTTAGACCCTCCAACAGGGTGCATGACGATGACTCATAACCCAGTTCGCCATCGCACTCTGAGAAATCGTTACAGAAATCCACATCAGGGTCAAAGGTCCGGTTGTCCTCCATGAAGTCCCATCCCTCACGGTCAATTTGAAAGGGTTCCTCAATGGGCAGAATGGGATGACTGACTGCGCTAACATAAGAATCAGTCACTGAGCTGTCAGAGATGTGGACAAAGGATGGTGTACCTGAAGTTTGTTCCACTACTGAGGCTGTAGAGATGGACACACTGTTTGAAACAGGAAGCTCAGCTGATGAATTTTTTCTTGTAACTTTCTGCTTCATCTTACTGTGAAGGAACTCCTCTGCGCTGTCAAGCTTCTTACCTGCCAGCTTCTTCAGCTTTTTGCTCTTGGATGTAACTCTCTTCTCTTCTGGAGACACCGTGAGGGAATAGTTGTTGTTGCTGAGACTCTGACCTCCAAGCTGAACTTCCTGACCCTCTATGTAATCCTGGATTTTCCCATCCTGGTTACCCATCCTGACTTTGTTGGTGCAATCCCTGCACAGCGATAAGAGATCTGCCAGCAACTGGTGGTGCTCTGCGGCCAGCCAGCAGAGTTCTGCAACAGCTTCCTTTGTTGCTTGCTGGGAGCTGAGGAGTTCGCCTGAGGAGTCAGAAGACTGGCCTCTTTGTTTGGACACTGCAAAATCCTCCTTTCTCCAGTCATGGTCATTATCGGTCCTTTCTAAATGAGGGGCGCGGCTCTTGTACTTAAAACTTGGGGCCCGCCTCTTGGGGAAATACAGGCTGATGTTGCTTAACTCACGGATGGGTGCATAAAGAATCAGGATGGTATGTGTGCCCTCCATGATGGGTGCCATGTTAATTAAACACTTTAAGTAAGTGTTCAGCCCTCAGATGGAGTGACTGCTCGGACTGCAGAGCAGGACCTTCGGTAATTCATCACCTGGCATGTCAGAGAGAAAGTAGCACATAGCAATAACTTTGGCCTTGCAGACAAGATCTGGTCAATAAACATGTTAGTGCTGGGAGTGAGTTTATTGATTTTTTTAGTGCTAGACTTTATTGTAAACCTAAGTGATTTTACACTTAAAATAAATATCATCTTTTCAATAAATACAGCACAGTCATCTGCACAGAGTATTTACAGGCCGGTGCAGACTGTAACAGCAGAGACTGGTCATGTTAGGACAGTGCTCTAACCATATCTGAATATTAAAAACTAAATAACACTCAATCAAACTTGCAGAAGGAGGCTTTAATACAGTCCAATCTAATCTTTATTCTCTTTGCGATTGTTGTATAATAATAATAACAACAGCAACAACAATAATAATAATCATCTAAACCGCATTTCATCAAGATTTCACAGGCTGCCGCATAAAACCTGAGTGTCACACAAGGTGACGACACATGCAGAGCTCCATGCTAGTGTGCCATTGGAGATGTTTACAAGCAAAACACACAGTCATTTCACCGGTGCGTTGACTATTTGCATGCACATTAGCAACATCTCCCAGCTGTTTACATCATAACACAATCCCGTGGGTTACTGTCACCTTGCAACAATGGAGTACATTTGTAGGCATTTATTGTGGCATTATATTTATTCCACATTACAAACCCAGTGGTCACAACTCAACAGCTACAACAACAAAAAATAAAATATATTCAGCTAAATACATATATATATCCCGATTTAGGACATCTTTAATCATTTATTTATCATGTAAACCACATCCGCATATCAGCTTCAGTCCGTTGTCCTTCTTTATATTTGCAAGATGAGAATATTACATAGTTATAGTCACTCGCATCTGAAGCAGGTAAACAAAAGGCGGTTTATAAAAGATAAACAGTTACTTACAAGGTGTAGCTGCATGGCAAATATTTCCTCACATCTCTGAACTGCAGCCAGCCAACGCTCACCGCTGCTTCACTGGGCCTGTCCTCTCTGACTGACATCTTTCTCGTCCAATAGGAGAACTCAGCGCTGGCCCTTCGCGCTGTGATTGGCTCTTTAGTCTTTACCCACATGTCACATTTTGGAGTCAGTGCAGCTGGTGTGTGCAGGTAGGCCATGTCTATGAGCCAAACCATGTATGTCAGCGTGTGATATCGGTTCGACTCGAAGAAAGTGTCGTTACCTCTACTGTCGATGAGTATTCTTCCAGATTAAACTTGTAATATTATGATATACACAGTTGAACATCTTTAAACGTTGTTGACTTGCTTTTGGGTACCCTATCTACTAACCTTATTTCTAACTAAACAGCGACACATAGAGGCCAATGCGTGCATCACCAGTGTTACTCCACTCAGCCACTAGAAAAAACGTCACTGATCTACAGATTTAATTCATAATAAATAATAAATAGATACATAATAAGTGCATACATAATACATGCATAGTAAAAGATAAATGCATAATAAATTAGAAATAAAAAAAATAGTAGAAAAACAGGCAGGTGCAACAGTAAACTAATCTGCAAAGTGCTCTGAGTTTGAAACCAGAAACCGTTTCTAAACCTATAAACCCACTTACGCTGTGTATGTCAAAAAGAAAATGCCTTTTTCGATTCCTTCACAGTTTTGTGATCAAAACAGAACATTTCTTGCTGAATTATTTTTGTATTGTTGGCAAATGCAATATTAAATTTCCATATATTAATTTTACATGTGTATCAAGTGAAAACATCCACATATATGTACAAACTACAAATTAAAAACCTGTTAGAAACACGTATAGCTCATGCAAAATATGTTTATGTATAGTATGGTGCAAAAATCAGAATATGGTTTGTTGGTTTAGTGAAGTTCTAATGACCACACGTTTGTATTTCTCAGTTTTTGCACTAAGATACATTCTGGATATATTTACAGGGCTAAAAAATGGTCTCCACAAAACAAAACAAATCCACTTAAGTAAAGCAATATGATAATTATTTGATTGATTTTCTGGTGCTTTATGTCAGGTTTCATTGACCACATGTTAGTTTAATTGTTCATCTTGTTGTCATGGGGTCAGGGGTCACATTAAGTTATCACTTTAACCTTTAGAACAAATTTAGTCCAGTTTTTTGTATGTCATTTAAGTCTGTGCACATTTGTCCAATATTTTCTTGCTGTGTCTTAGGAAAATAAAATGAGAAATATATATGCAAGCTCATTTCAACTTAACAAAAACAACAAAGCTAGAGAAGGTGTATGGTTTTTGCACAGTACTGTACATATTTAACTATATCATGTGTCAGTCTTTACATTCTCGTGTGTTTCGTTTTTGTAAATAGCATGTCAATAGTTGTTAACGAATGAAGGACTGACTTGACTAGAAAAGAAAAGCTAAAGGATTTAAACAACATGGAGAGTTCGAAGAAGAATGCACAGAAAGGCAGGAAATCTACTATAGATGTGCAGGTTTTTTAGTTAACGCTAGAGGGAGACATAGGATCATGATAAGAAGATGCACATATTTACACATGTTGTGGACGCTGAATAGAATTCATAATGACTGGCTGTGGGTCATCAGTGATCTAATTTCGGATTACAAAAAATAGACTGATCGTAGTCAGCCTCAAGGAGCAAGAAGGGAAGGGGCATTGCTAGAATGAATTTTTCATTTTAATTTAACTTAGGTTGAATAATTAAACGGCGATCCATCCACAAAAACGTTTTCAATAATTAAAAATATGCACACTGGAATGTAAAATGTTTCAGCTGTATATGTTCTTCATCATCTTGGCCTATATTCATGAATATCAATCTGAAGTCTGCTTTATCATCTCTGTTACCACTTTAGTTGACATTTTCTCTTTATAATATGCTAAGTATTGTACATTGTAGAGGATGTTTAAATGAGACTGGCTGCTTGTTTGCTTTCTATCAGACTCTTAAGCTCATCTTAGCATTATTGACCTTTAATTAATTCAGTGCATAAAAGTAGAATGCTGTAGATAAAGTGTGTGTACCAGACCCAGTGTGTGCAGGCCGGTGGTGTCTGAAGCGTGTCTGTGCCGGGGGGTGCTGTCCATGGTGCTGATCTGGGACTGCTGATAGCACTGAATTTCCTGCGTGTTTCTGGTGCTGGATCTGGGCTGTTTGTTTTGGTTTTCCTTTTTGCGCATTTGATCGCTTTCGGGGAATCTGCAAAAAAAAAAAAAAAAAAATCCACGTTGGATTGTGGTGATTTGAGTGCCTTTAATATCCAAATGTTTGAATATTCGCGCGTTGACGTTTGCATTAATAAAGTCTGCCAGTGACGTCGAAGATAAAGACCCCGCTTGTGCTGTATGTGGTCTACACGTCTTGGCTTCTCCCTGTTTCCCCGCCACACCGTCCCCAGTTGCTCCAGCCCACCGATGCTGACACACAGTCCTCCTCCGGGCGGTGAGCCGGGCTTCAGCACAGGGGTTTGACTGACACATGCTGCGGTACTCTCCCCTCTGAATGGCCGTGGATTAGCTATATGCTAATATCGATAGGAGAGAGGAGCCAGCGGAGGCTTCCCGAGTCTGAACAGGCTCCTTTGCAGCCATGGCTGAAGGTGGAGAAGGAGAGGATGAAATCCAGTTCCTCAGAACTGTAAGTACATTTCCTGCCGCTTGCGCTTGAATCTCTGGACTGGTAGCCTGTAGCAATATGTGTTTTTAATGGTGCCTTGAGTGAGATCAATTGTGTCAATTGCCTATCAGTTGACTGTCTTGACAGATGTTATTTCATCCTGTTTCCTTTGATAACCCTCCGTGCCTTCTTGCAGATCTTTGAGGCGTTATAGTGCCCTATTGTTTTGCGCATCGGATACTGACAGCTATTGTCTCTTCTGCAGTCCCCCTCTCAAGAAGTTGACAGACTATTTCCTCTGTCATGTAAAACTTACCTATGTACATTAATTGCGGCACCGATTTTTTACAATTTCTCAGTGTTTGCGTTGAAACAATGCGCAACTTAGTTTTAAAAGGACATACAGAAGAAAAGAGAGATTTTTGCATTTGCTTTGGAAACATTGAGTTTTTAACCGATAATATACTGAAATGTTACACCCTGGCAGTGAATACTGTCCGTCCAGACTGTAGTCCCAGGCTTACTGTGCAGCTCTGTAAACCATCCGAGGACAACATTTGTAATAAATACAGCCTTGTTGCTCTCACACCAGTACCGTTTTTTTTCAGTTTAGATAAAAGCTGTAATTTAGGATTAAATAGGCTGTAGACTATTTGTTCTCATCTTTGGTGCTATATTACAGTCAAATTATTTGCCACTTAGTAAAAATATCCTCCTTTTGTCGGAGATGAGTGTTTAAGCTTTGGAATATCTGGCAGTGGTTACACAGAGGAACACTTTTCCACTGATGACAAAGATAGATGATGACATATCCTGTTCATCTATGGTGAAACGCACACAGAGCCATATCATATCTGAAAATACAGATACAATATATAGAAGGCTGGAAGTCTTCCAGACCCTCAGACACTAGAAGGTGTTTGGTTGCACATATCACTGGCTTTGCTGCTTGTGGTTTCCTTTTATTAAGATGTTCATAGAGGCATAGGCTGCTGTTGTTTATTGTTGTAACATTTTTAAGATTCAAATATTTCATATTTTAGAAGGACTCTCCCAGATGATGTCATTTTTGGATGAAATGTGAATACACTGCATTTCCCAAGTAATGTCACATGATGAGTAAATATAGTTACAAAAAGAATCAGAGGAGCTTTGTGAAACTGTAGATCAGAAACCACTACATGCGAATTATTCTACACTGTGTAGCATTTATTGAAAGGCTTATATCCTCTGGAATATGAGTGATATTTAAAATGTGCTTTCCTTCTACTCAGAACAACCTGATACTGCCTCCTTAATGGTCCCACAGACCTCAGCCTTTTAACCACAGAGGTCACCACATCAGTATGCCCGCCGTTCCAAAAAACAGCTGACATTTCTGCACCATCTCTACTCCTTTCAGGCTTAGAACATAAAGGCCACGGTTCCACAATCAGAATTTTTAGAGAGCCTCATAAGGCGTGGGGATTTACTATTTTTTACTTGCTTCATGTTTTTGCTGTGTTTGTCAGATTTATGTTGAATCGTTCCCCAATATAACCCTAGCCAAAGAAGTAAGATGACATTGACTAAAAGGAAAGTGCTGTTTCTTTAAAAAATGACCTTAGAAGCTTGTTGCATCCCTCCACAGTGAGAGGCAACTGACAGTCTGCATGGTGTTGTGATGAAGCAAGCTTGGTGCTCATGAGTGTAAAAGTGTGTGTGTGTGTGTGTGTGTGTGTGTGCGTTGAATGCAAATGCAGAGCTGTAGCTGTGTGGTGCAGTCAGGCTGCACCAGACATGCCACAGCAGAGCACAGTGCAGAAATTATTCATCAGTCTAAGCCATAGCACTGCTGTACTACCAAGTGCAGATAAGGAGAATAGATACATGAGCGTCTACGCACGTACACATTTGTAGCTACAGTAGAAGGATGTTTATCTATTGTACGTGACTGAAGTTATTCCAGCAGAAAGAAATGCTCAATGGGATACTCATATGCTTATTCAAACACACATGCACGTCTTATCACACAGGCTCTGAACTTGAATTTATGCTGATACGTTGTGAGGATATATAACCGATATATTTGTAGTTGGCATCCAAATGTTAGCTGTTACCAGAGTCACAGAGCTTGATAAAGCAGTTCACAAACTGCCTTTTCTCTAACAACACAAAGTAATTTCCCTGGAGTGGTAGCAAAAATTACCCCTGCCGGACTGCTGCCTATAAACCCAACTCAGTGGGAGGAAAGGCGAGAGACCGAGGATATCTCAGCTTTGGGTAATTTGATGCTACAGGAAGAGGAACGGTAGTGATTGTGAGCCAGGAGATTGGGAGAAAAGCTTCCCCCAAACTGCTGTTTAATGTCAGTGGGGCCAAGGGGGCTGCATGTTTTAATAGGGCTGCATATTATCCATGAACTTTATTCTCCCAGTTTGGAAATTGAAAATGTCTGTTGGTAGAAGGTCTGTTGCAGCACCTCTGGCAGCAGCGACTTCATAATAAGCAGTATAGTGAATAATATGAATAAAGTATCAGCTTATGGCTACATGGGCTCAGGCTGCTCATTATGTAAGAGTAGTTTTCTAAATGAATTGTTGGCCAACTGTGTGTTGTGTCATAAGAGCAGATGGAGTATGGGAGAAGATGAGCGAACCGTAACCAACTTTTGTAGTGTTGTGTCTCTTTCTGGCTTAATTCAGAAAACCATCTTAACAGAGGGCCTTTTCTCAATAAAAACATGGTTGTACGTGCAGTGTGATCTACTACGCACACACACACACACGCACACTCTCTGTTGAGAGAATCCCTGCTAGGCGAATATCAAAATCTGGTGATCTATTAGCACTTAGAGTAGGAGTAGCAACTTTGAAAAGGCCAGACTAGGGGTGTGACTAATGCATTGTGGCAGTGCTTGGCTTGTTTATGAGAAGGCACTGGTTTCACTTTGCATCCAGGCGATGACTGTTGATGCAGTAAAACAGAAGTAATGCAACATGGAAAACAAGCACACTGAGAAAAAAAAAACACCACATCTGAGAAAAACATCAGTCAATAAGGAAGTAAAGCATTCATTTTGGCTGAGCCTTGTGCCCATGACATCAGTGGCAGAGCTTGCGGTGTCCTCACCCACTCATGTATCTGAACACGCTGCTGGATGTCTCTTTTTTTCGTTCCTTTGTTGCTGTTGCTCTTTTTTTCCTGCTCTGCATTGCTCTTCTCCTATTTCCCTTTTGTCGTCTATTGCATTTTATTGTCAAACTTTTTCCCTGCTCCTCACTTTAATCTTCCTCTTTTATCCATCCTTCCTCTTTGCCCTTGATTCTCTTTTATTTAATCGACTGTATTGCATTCGACATGCGTTCTGTATATGTGTGTGTTTGTTTGCTGTTCTATATATTATATTATTCTGTACCCGCAGAGACAGCTTTGTGTAATGTTTAAGGGAGAATGAAGGCCTTATCTAAAAGCTCTACACAGACCCAGAGGCAATCATATGTGCCCTTGATTTGCAATGTGCAGTCAGTGGTACATTATTCTTACCATAAACCTATATGGAAGCATCTATAGTCAGGACTCAACAATGTAAAGAAGCAAACTGTTGGGCCATTGCTCAACTTCATCATTTTGAAAATCACACATATTAAGAATATGTGTGATATTTTTTCCTATTGCCCAAGTTGATACCTGTATATAAAATATGGTAGCCCTGCAAATATTCTCATGTTGTTTTATATTTGGTTCTTACTCTTGCTCTGTCAGTTGCCCCATGTATAATTATTAGAGATTACCATGAAATTATTCCCACTGATGGGAATTCAGTTCAGCACATCATCGCATTCTAGTTGACACTAAGGAGGGTAGCTCTAATGTTATTATGATGAGTTCTGATGTCATTTCATGGTTGGATTAAAAAAGTAATAGCTTAGTTTCATGAGCTTCCAAAAGGCATTTTGAGCATAATGGTGCAGATTTGAGCACAGAGATTTGTTTCATTTCATTTTTTCAATGTGCATTGTCATAGGAATAGTACTTTTTTCTGCTGTTTCTGCCATGTGTTTTTGCCTGGCTGAGAAATGAGATACAGAAATCCAACGTGTAAATGCTTGCCTTCAAATATTCCTGAGCAATATATTTTCTTTCACATATACTGTTAAAGTGTAAAATCCAATGATTTATTGCACCTCTTCCCTAGGATGAGTTGTGTTGAATTAATCAAAATGCTAATTTATTACATGCATAAGGCACAGTATGGATTGAATACTATAGATACTTATTTCTGCTTTGCTCATGAACATATTTTGTATTTCAAACCCTCATCCTTACTGCAGTATTGATCTCATTCACATCTCCCTTTGTAATTTGCAATTTTCAACATGTGACTCCTTAAAACTCAAAGTGCAGAAAAGTAAGTCAGTGGAATTGTTAAGGTGGAAGTGCTATTCAGCAGAGGCTGTTTCTCCGTGTTGTGTGATGAAGATGGACAGATAAGATACACCTGTGATGCGGAGGGAATTAAGCCAGCAGGCCTGCCCAGAGACAACCCAGTGCAAAGCTGCTGTAATGAGCTATCGATCGTGCCACCAAATGAAGAAATTTCCTCAGTAATGTCGGTGGCATGCAGTAAGCAGGCCTGATTGATCTAGCGTTTTAGAGAAAATGAATATTTAATAAGAAAGCACAAAAGGCTTCCTTACTAAAGAAGAAACTTATGTTATTTTCTCTTTCGTCTAAGACCTCCAGTAAATATGTGTCATTTATGCTTTAAACTATATCTGTTTCATGTATATTGATAGCTCTTTGTGGACTTAATCTGTCATCTGATATATTTTCATTATTTGTATTTGTATCTACTGCTACTAGAGTGGAGTGTTTGAAGTGCATTTGATTAATTGATCAGTTAATTTTACTGATTTAACATCCTTACACATACTCGTCAAATATTAAATGGATAAACAGTACTAACCAGCGTCTGAATGTGGTTTACTATCCTTATTTACCCACCTGTTCAGAGCACGCTCATTCTCATTCCAGTCAACAGAACACCACCAGTCTATGGGATTCTGTTATTGTTTCCTGTGCAAGGTTAATTGTTATTCACACCAGAGATGAAACATCTATTGTATTGTACCTAGACTGCCGGTTGCCTGAAGCAGTTCATTGTATTCTAAGAATGAAAGTGATCCTTTAGCTTATCTTTACAAATTTTTCTGACGTGGGCAAGTTAAAGCGGTTTTGATTTTCTATACGTTTCTTTTGTGCACCAACCCTCTCTCACTATTCGTTGTTGGCTTATTTGGACCAACAACAATGCAGTGCAATTAATCTGGAAAGACCCACTGGCAGCAAGCAAGTAAGTAAGTAAGTAAGTAAGATGAGTCTGTTGATGGAAATGTGGGCAATCGAGGATGATTTAGCAATCTGTTTAGCCATTTGGACTGTGGTCTTGGTAACACAAAGCCGTCATTAAAGTTTAAAACATTAGTCAATGCCATCTACTTTTATATATAGTGTGGATGCTATCATATCCACAGTAGAAGTGCTGTGTCTTTAGCAGTATTGCAGTATATTTTGTATGGCTGTGTGGTTTGCAGATTACTTATGATTTGATTTCATTGTCTTTCCTGCTATTTTCATATAAAATTTCAGCCAAAAAAAGACACAGCATAAGCTTAAGTGTACACTTGTCACAAAGTCACCACTCCACAAACCTCATTGTTAGCTGGTGCCTCCTTCTTCGCCTTCATAGCAGGGCCATCTCCTCTCTACACAGCTTTGCCTCCACTTCTTGGCAGTTAATTTTGGCTCACATTTAGCTCATAAGCCTGTGTTTCCTTCTGAATGTGCCATACTCAAAAAGATCTGTGATATTGTTTTTAGAGCTGTGTTAAGAAACTCCAATGATGCACTCATCTTTAACACCCCCCCCCCCAAAAGAAAAAAAGCAGGTGCCAAAGTCTCTGCCTATTCATCTGTTATTGACAAGTGTGGTGTTTCCGACCTCATAAAAGATTCATACCTCTTTAAAAACCTCTGCGTTGCACCACGCCAGCACAGACAAGGAGATATCACATTCTTTATTGAGCCTTGTTGCTGCAGAGTCAACGATGTGTGTTGTTAAAAAAAAAAAAAAAAAGTTCTGTTCTGCTTTTACAGCAAGCAGGTTCAGAAATTCATTGGGGCTGCATGCACAGCATGGATGCTGAGAGCTGCACACATATATATTATATTCAGCACATTTGGACCGCTCATCCACAAGAATATAGTCATACAATATATGTCATGATGCAGTGTGGACAATTCCATATAGTGCAATTTTGTGAGGAAGACAATGTATGGCAATGTAAAGACAGATGGTCTATTATAAAGAAAACATCACTATATTGGAAAAAATGACTTTGTGATATTTTTTTTCTAACCCTGCAATATATATTGTAATATGAAAAAATAATTAGTCGTTAGGGCGGCACGGTGGTGCAGTGGTGAGCACTCCTGCCTCACAGCAAGAAGGTCGTGGTGGTGGTGTTGGAATCAAACTCACACCTTCCTGTGGAGTTTACATATTCTCCCCGTGTCTGTGTGGGTTCTCTCCGGGTACTCTGGCTCCTCCCACCATCCAAACACATGCACTGATAGGTTA
>JAPTYR010188723.1:0-10269 GCA_029814505.1 Siphamia roseigaster
GATGCTCTATCTGATCCCAAAATTTGGTGATGATCAAGTGCATAGTTTCTGAGAAAAACGTGTTTGTGACATACAAACAAACAAAAAAACGAACTCTTAACCGAACCAAGTAAGAAGGTTGTCGATTTCGCCAACCAACAAACAAACTGATAAGCGCCGGCAAAAACATAACCTCCTTGGTGGAGGTAATAAAGAAACATCCTGAAGGCAGTTTGTAATAAACAATGTCATCACAAAATACAAGAGTTTCACTTTTTGTTGATGAAGCAGGTCTGTGAATAAGCTGAAGCTATTTGATGGTCTTTTCAGGAGCCCTGAAAAGACACTTACTCTGCTAGAAATAACACAATAACTATAACACATGGTTAAACTTAACATAATTAGATATTACATGTACAGGTAAAGATATTAATTTTAGTTATTGCATAGTACACCTTCATCATAAACATGAGTTTTTTTTACCATAATATGTATAATTTACTTTAACAAGTGCGAGAATTTATTACATCCTGTATTCCATTCATGAATGTGCGTTTATGCATGAGGAGGTGAAAATTTGTCACATTTTATTAAGTTATTACACATCATGGTGTTCCAGCTCAAAACACTCACCTGTGAATCATAGCAAACAGGTCGTCAGTGGTTCGTGCTTTGGTAGGCGACAGGAACACGGCGTCATCTTCTGGCCTTGACTCATCGCTCAGAGGGGAAACAGTGCTGTCACTGGGTGTACTGTCTGTTAACACACATCAGACGTCACTACTTTGGGAATGAATGGATTCTTTCAAGATGTCAGTAAAGTCAAGTCTCAGTAGATCTCTGACCAAAAAGCATCCAAAACTGAACCTATTTGACATAATATGTTAAAGATAATTAAAAAAATCAGGGGCCTACTGAGGTGATCTTAAATTACCTTTACTGTAGTATCCCTCTGTGTCAGTTGTGGACTCCTCCTTGCTGCTTGGCGAGGCACTTTCAGCTGAAACACTCGACGACTCGTCTTCCACTTCCTTGCTACTCTCACCACTGACTGGACTGACTTGTAACAGCTCTGACTGAGCACACAGAGGAAGCACTGTGTCCAGGCTGCAGCTTCTTCTGGGAAAACTGTGCTGGACAGAGTAAAGTTGTAATTGAGCTGCTTCTTCATCATCCTCGTCATCATCATCATCACCACCATCACATGGCTTGAGTCCTTCCAGGGGTGCCGATTCAGACTCCAGGCTGAGGGGGGTTTCTGCTGATTCTCTGCAGACCTCTCCTTCTGGTTGGTCCGTTGATGGCTCTGATGCCGTCATAGTCTCTGAAACAGCTGAGGCCTGTCTGTCCGCCTCCTCTGTGGTCTCGCTCTGACATGCCGCTTCCCCAGACACATCTGCAAGCTCTTCATTTGAGGTAAACAATGATTCGTACGACTGCTTTGGGGATGTGTGGTGTGAGCTGTGCAAAAGGGGGCTACAGAACTCTGCAGATTTACAACTAGAGTGTGTGCTTGTAAAGTTCACAGTGGGACATTTAAGTCCGGAAGATGGATCTTTTTCATCATGACTTTCATTTTCCCTGCTGATGGATCGAAGCTGCACCGAATGCAGCACAGTGGGTGTGATAGACATCGAATGGGTGTTAAACACGTCTGATTTATGTGGTGGTACAGGTTTGGCTTTGTGTTTGTTTTGGTGAAGGATTTGCATCTGGGTTCTGAAAGCTGAAGCCTTGTTTCCAACATTATGAAGGGCACTTAGGTCAAGATGGGAGGGAGGGATTATGGGTAACTCCAGCTCTCGTTTTGATGTTGCTCCCTCCCTGCACGACAGTGACTGCAGTGACAGTGAGGAAAGTGAAGACTTCCTCTCTGGGACTTTGGGCTTCCTCTTACCGCTAGATGGTGACAGTGGCCCAGGGAAAAAAGCGGAGGGGAAGGATGACGTCGGGGTTTCAGACTGACTGGAGTAGCCGCTGGATGGACTTGCCAGGCCTGCCAGCTTCTCTGGGGATGTCAACTTGAAGTCTCCCTCCACTGATGGAAGTGATGGGGTGGTGGATCTGGACCCAGACTGGGATGTCTGGGATTCTGAACTTTCCTGTGACTTGATGCATTCAATGACCGTCGTACCTGTTGCTGTGCTGGAGTTTGACAATGACCTGTAAGGATCGTTAGACTTTAAGTCATTCAGGAGCCACAGATCTGCATAGTCGGACTGTACAACGCCTTCATCCTTAAATGAATGTGCATCTGTGGAACTAAACACACCAAGATCAGGTAGATCCGTTGAGCCCTCAACTCCCCAGATCACCACAGGTTCTCTGGATAATGGAGAGTTTTCAATATGACCTGATGAGCTCGATAAAGACAGTTGCATTTTCCTGTCCTTGGAAGACAGTGGGAGCTGTTGCCCGCAGGTTATCTTTGGTTCTTTTCTATTAGGGATATTTCCCTCACTGCATATTTTCCTTAAGGATGAACTCCTTTTAGGTGGAGATGGCTTCACTTTTTTTTTCCTTAAAGACAGGCAGCGTCTCCCGAGGGTCATGTGACCACTTATATCAGACAGGCCACAGTCAGAGCCAGGAGCTGCATAGTTACTATAAGTGAAGCTTCTGCTGCCTTTCAGACCACAGTCAAAGTGCATGGAGGTGTAGTAACCTTCAGTGTCGACAGAGTAGTGTGAGACAGTGTCGGCTTTCTCCGACATCGGTTTGTCGGAGTAGCTGCTCTCGCAGGTGGCCATGCTGGTGAAGCTGGGGCAGCCCAGGCTACTCTCAGCCTCTCTGTTGGGCTCAGGGCTGAAGTCCTGTGCACATGGAGTGTCTTGGTGATAACTCCATTCACTTTCAACAGGGGTGCTGACCCCGGCCTCCTCCAATATGTCCATAGCTGTGGAGGAGAAGGAGCCTGCTCGCTGGGTCCTGAGGCCTGGGTAGTGGTCCAGGAGAAAGCCGGTCTGGTCATCGTTAGTGTGCGTGGCAGCGTTCAGAGACAGCTCAGAGTCACAGTGGGAGGAGCCAGTCAGTGGCGGAGAAGCTGCTGGGGGGATTGTCTCTGAGGTCTGTGAGGGGCAAGTGGAGCTGCTCCCACTCCAGTTCCCACTTGAGGACTGGTGGTCATCCTTATGGTCCATCTGGTTTCCCAGCACCCCCGCAGCTGAGACCGAGTGAACAGGACTACTGAATGTGTCTGAACTTGACGAGATCTCACAGCTGCCCATGTCGGCCTTACTGGGCAGCTGCGATCGGGTCCTTTCCATCCAGCTGCGTTCTGGACTCTCTGAGAGCTGCTTGTACTTGAGGCTGCCGAGCTGGCGACTGGGCATTGCCTGATCATCCGTACTCTCTCCTTCATCTTTCAGAATTAACTCCCCAGGTATAGACAAGAAGTCCACGGCGTCAAACGGAGAGAGTTCCTCATCATCATCGCTGTCATTGCGGCCGTTGTCAATTAAATGACTCCCATCTCTTGGGAGACTCCGAGAGCGCAGACGTGCACCTACTGAGGTGGTGAACATGATGTCAACGCTGTCTGTCAGGGAGGAGATGTTTCCTGCAGAGTGGGACAGGGACAATGAAGCTCCTTGGCCTCGCTGGGACCTGATCCGCCTCCGAGATGGTGCTCCTGAGATCAAAAAGTCTTCTGTTTGACAACCTGAGTCTCTGGTGTTGAGATGACTAGCCAGCTCCTCATTGGAGGGAGTGATATCAGGACTGGCATGAACTATCACGGTCCGTTCTCTGGACCCAGGAGATTCGTCAGAGTCTGGAAAAGAAAGGAAAACACGGCTGTAAACATAAGAGACGCTAAATGTACTTAGTGTTATGTGACTTTGTTTTTTCTATTTCACAGTGATTCTCTTCCATGCTTGCAAACAGCCCCCCCCTCCAAAAAAAAACATGAACAAGTTCACAATTACACTCTGACAATGAATGGGAATTTCTTAAAGCAGTCATATATTGGTAAACCCACCTTTATTACTCTTTGGTTCATTTATTTATGTATTTATGTGTTTATTTATTGGACCCAAATAGTTCAAAAAGATAGAATTTGAACCCTCCAGATGCTGCAAAGTTATCTTTATATTCATTTTGGCAAAGTCGAGTGTATTTCTACAATCCATTTTCATTCCTTGTTAATTTGTTCCAGCTATAACTAGTTACATCATAGCATTTGCTCATATAAGGTCAAGACTTCTGGTTAATATCTCTCTGAGTATGCCACAATTGTTAGTCAGCAGCAGTTGTAGTTCATACTGAAAACGGGTCTAAACTTCAATTATCTAAAATGTTCAGTTATTGGTTGTATTAACAAACACAAGTGGATGAATGGGACAGAGCAGCACAGTCAACAACCTTGTGAAATGGCTCTTTTGGATTTAAAGGGCAAGCACTTAAAATGACCTTTTAGCGTAATTAATCAAAAAAGATTGTTGCAGATGAACCTGTGAAGTTGATTTAATGAATTCAGCCCCAAGCATAGCATTAACAGTTCATGTAGACCACAGGGAAATGTTTTAAAATGCATATAATTTCATTTAAAAAGTAAATGTTTGGCTCTTTCACGACATTTTCCTTTCTGAATTTTAGCCCTGATGCTCTGATACTGCCGAAACACTGTCACTGTCATCCTCTTCCACAATAATAATGGGCTCAAATGGATATTTCTCCAGCATAACATTTGTAAAAACCAACCTTTTGCTGCAATAAAACACAATTGATCATCTACATTTGAAGATGGGAAACTGAAATAATGGCTTCTAAGTCACACTTTGCTCAACTCACTGACACACTTTGTTAGATTCTATTACTTTGAGTACCAGTGTCCATTGCCTGATTTATAAAAGCATATCTATAATATCTATACTAATGCCATCTATTTACTTTTCCTTACAGGTCGTGTTTTTACCAGCACTTTCTATGTCTGTCTGTCTGTCCAAAAATTTGGCCAAATTTTAATTTGTCTGGGTAGCTGATGATAGTGATGACTTATGTTTAAAATTCAGCTCATCTCGGACAAAGGTCAAGATCTGGAAAAATGATTGAAATGCCCATTTGCTAGCATGCAGTGAAATTTTGCACTGATTCTACAACATTCACAGTAAGTTTTCTAAAAGTCATTCCAACATTTTACAAACACAGTAATATCAAATTCGAACTCAAGTAGTATCTTCAAACTACAGTCTGGTAGAATGTTAAATAAAATATTACACAAATGTACATAATCATGATAAATCCTATTCAGAAGATGTAATTTTATCGATGGATGTCTTTTTACTTTTTCATGCATTTCTGTACTTCTCTTTCTAAATTAAAAACCTGCCAATAAAAAAAAAAACCCTGAACTCTAAATAGTAAAAGTGAAATTGGAAGTCGCTGTGATCTGTTACATACCCAAGTCTTGCTGCACCTGTCTGGGAACGCCGGCGACAGTCCTCCGTCTCCTCAGCTTCCTCCTTCTCTGAAGCACAGACTGCGAGTGAACCAGCGAGCAGCGCACACTAGCATCTCTGTCAAAGCCAACCCCTGCAACGGAGACAGGACATCTGAGGAATCTTTGTTGAAGGCAACTGCAGCGATTCCTTCTTTACATCTATACCGCTGTCTTGTAAAAAGAGAAAAAAAAAAAAACACGCACCACTTGCCTGAACAAAATTAGATATTGCACAAAAATAGCACACAAGAGAGGAATCTGATCTGATGGAGCCAGCTGCCAAAGTAAAACCAAGGCAAAATGGGGTTTTGGTTTAGAATATGGAGGTACATACACTACTTTTTAAAGCCAACTATAAGCTGCGACATGTTTAATGAAGAAATGGACAAAAGTGTAATGATATAAACAGATTTAAATGTACTGATAGGTTTACTGACCAAAGACAAAATGCTGCCCCCAAGGCTTCAGCTTTAATTTTTTTGTGTTCTTCCTGCTTGCAGTGTTGCTTGTCCCTCCCCATGCTTTATGACTATCATGTGATAGCAGGTCAGGCTTTTCGGCACCATAGCAATTGCAAGGATTCGCTTACAATGTGCATTTTTTACCCTAAACTGTCTGTGACACAACCACTGTTGGCGTGCAACTCTTGTTCAAGTCAATGCGGCTTAGAATAAATAACATTAGGCAGGCCTTTTCAACAGTTTAGACATAGCTCATTTGCATTCATGTCACAGCATCTTGCCTCTTTGCAATCGCAGGGATAAAGCATCGAAGCATGAGGAAGAAGGTTAAAACATGACTTGCACATTCAGGGGCTACATGAATGCATACATGTTTGCACGAGTATTTAGTGACTGATGAAGTTTTATGGCTACTTGCACATTTCCAGGAGTTTTTGCAAACATTTAAAATTTCAGTTTTATTGTCCTACAGCTAAGCAAAAGTAACACTGAGGTTTCTGAGCTTTCATCAGACATCATACCACTGACAGATCAAGATGAAAAGAAGAGCTATGGGCGAAGTTTTGTTACAACATCAAAGATTCAGGCGTAAAATAATGAAAGCTTTTAATTTACCAGTCACATTAATGGGGATGACACATGAGGTGATCACTTGGGAATTGCTTTTCATTCTTTCCTCTGGGGTGGGCAGCGGCAGGGCTTTAGACCAGTTAGTCTGCTTGTCCAGAGTGGAGGGGATGTTAAGGATGGGAAACTTAGACCGGTGACCTAGAGCCACCCCGTCAATGTCGGGGTCAGAGGGCGGAGCCTGCAATAGATGGATATTTGCATGGTTAGGTTGTTAAGGTTAGGTGGCATTGTATGAGAAGGGTGCAGCAACATTGAGAATAACACTTTATTTTTAGATACTTGCTTAGTTAATAGGTAATAAAGCCCACATAAGATCGTAATTAAAAATATTATGTGTTAATGGCAGCATCATAAACATGTTTAATGTTGCACTTGAAGCCATTTATAAGCAATTCTAAGACATAATTTAACATTATTCTGCTAAGTGTTGATAACATTGTCATAAACATGCTTATTATTTTAAATACACATAAAAATTACATTAAGTTAAGAACAGTAATAAATGTTTCTTAAGTTTATACAGTTGTTTATAGCATTACAAATGAAGTCAGTTTAACTCAATATCTTTAAAACATTAAGTACTTTTGTTTATGCATTAAGATTAATGCATATTTTTTTTTATCATGGACTTATGTATCATTGACAATGTTTTGTTTTTCTTCTCAGATACTGGATCTAAAGCCTGACCAGTGCCTTATTAAACTTAATCATGCAATTACTTTTTTCGTACTACAGGAAGTAGTTGTAGAGATAAATAACCTGAAATAGATAATTTCCCATTTAACCACCTGAGCTACAACCATTAAGCACTAAACACATTATTCACTATTTGTAGCCTCACTATGCGGAATAAAAGCCACATGTTGTCAAGGTTGATATGTAAATAAAAATGATCTATAAAGACAGTGTTTAGCAATGAAGCTGAAAAACTCACTTTATTAACACATAATAATGTTAGTCAGAGCATTATAGGGACTTATAAGGGCCTTATTAGCTTTTAACCAAAACTTCATTCATAATGTAAAGCGTTACTCCTTAAAAGCAAAGTCTGAACTCAGCTTCAGAGAAGGGAATGTGATGCTTGCTTGGAGATCAGCGATTAAAGTCAGGGATTACACTGCTTTTGTCAAATAGTAAGACCTGATCTGCTGAGGGCCAGATATACAGATAAGTATCTTATTAATCTGAGGCAGTCTGCTTACTGTCTGAGAAGAGGTAAATCATTACACATGCCCATCCAGGAGCTGAGTTTTTTCAAGACACGTGTCAGTGCATAGAATCCATTTAGTAATGGAAATAAAAAACATGCCTGAGAGAGTGAGAATAGAGATCACAAGAGACAGTCAAGGAATCTATACTACTCCATGCAAAAAGAGGAGAAGCTGCACATTTGCAACAAGTGAAAATCAGAGCATATTTCTACACCTGGAAAAAAGTTAAAGAGCCCCCTGACTGTTTTCAGAAATGTAAACACTGACTAATAAACAGTGCACGCTGGTATGCTACTGCCAGTCCTTCTCTGCTTTGAAAATCTGAGGGGTCTTCTTTGGTCAACAATTACCACATAGGGTTGTAATACGACAAACAGTGTAAACACGCTTCTCTAGTCGCAACACGTTAGTTTGGAAACTTGTAAGTCACGCTCTGACAATCTGTGACACCCCTATGTGATTCCCCCGCATAATAACCAGTCTCCGGAAATATTTGAGAGGAAATACTTCATGGCAGCATTCCGGTGAACGGCAGCTTCAGTATCAATCACCGCACAGTCCTCCCTCTGACTACTGTGGAAAAAATGTTTCCACAGGCCTCTTCAGGCGTTCAAACTTGGCAAAAATACTGTAGATCCCCTATAAGTTACATCCCTGCGATAGATGAATCTAGGCTATTAAGAGCTTACCTTGAGACTCCAACAGAGAGGCACATGTGAAACTGGGACTGATTCTCAAGCTGAACTGGTTCCCACCTCCTCAACCGGGCAACTTCCCACCCCCCATTTAAAATGAGCTCTCGAGCCTTTGTGCTCTCTGTTCCCAGCAGACCAATGAGACCCTGACAAAAACTCAGCCACAAAAGAAACTGGTTTCCTTGGAAACTTCTCCCAACTAGTAGAAAAAAAAAAAATCAAAGGGAAGGCATTTACAGCTGATTTGTTTTGAGAACAGAAAGGGTCGGTTTAAAGAGTGTCTGAGGAAGGATGAAGGAGACGAGTGGCAGTGAAAGAGACGGTGGAGGACAGGGAAGAAGAGTGGACAGAAGGAGAAGAGAGGAAGAAGGAGAAGGAGGAGGAGGTGTTTTTAAAAACAAGGAGTGGCAAGCTGGTGTTTGTGCCTGTTCTCTGGAGCGGGCACAATAGTATATTTAGTGAAAGAACAGCTTTAGAGACAGAAACATGAGGATGTCAGCTCTTTCAGGGATGGGTACAGTAAAAAAAAGTTTCAAGGAAACCACAGCACAGAAGGATCATGGGTAATCACAGACACAAGCCTAGAGAAGTGGACCCTATCATTAGAGAAACCCAGGCTGCTGGGCGGCTGTGACTGTGGCCCTTGCATCACATTCCTCACATACTGCAGCTTAAAGACCAGCCCTTCACATGAACCCCACTATGTAAATGTATGAATGAAACTCTTAACAAACACATTAACTATTCCTGACTGGATGAAGTAAGAAGGAATCACAGCCGCAACGAGGAGCATGCATTCAAAAAGAGACGCATTATGTCATTATGTAACTGAGGAGCCGAACAAACAAGAAGGTAAGGAGTTATGAAATAAAGTGTTATAAGGAGCACACAGTAGCCAGAAGGCTGGGAGGAGGAGGAGGAGGAGGAGGAGGAGGGAGGAAGGGACCTGTACCTTTCTGCTCCAGGGGGAGAAACGGCAACATTCGGTAGGGGAGGAGGAGCGGGTGGTTTCGAACTGAATTACAGGGGAAAAACAAACAAACAAGGACAACAAAAAAAAGGACACATGGCGAATGAAACATGACCTCATACAAAATGGACATCATTCAACAGGAACATAGACAGACAATACAGGGGGAGGCGAACTGTCAAATATATGTGATGACCAGTTGGAGAACTGAAAAAAAAAACCCCACCTCATTATTACTGAGCTTCTGTTTTATAAAACAAAAACTAAAACGTACAAAATGATGATGGTTGATGAAGCATTAACAACCATGCTCACATAAAAACACATAACAAACACAGTGCACATCTGTTTTTACCTGTGTTTGTGCTAACTGTGTTGTTGCATCTCTAACATCTCTCTTTGGCTGCTTAGGAGAAAAATGTATGGAAGATGTTATGCATAGTGGAAATTACTTTTACTTAAGTCGTGCACTAAAGCAGTGTTTCCCAACCAGTGTATCATGGCACATTAGTGTGCCGTGAGAAATCATCAGGTGTGCCGTGGAAAATTATCCAATTTGACTTTATTGGTACCATAAGGAAGCAGTGTGATTATAGATCCATATGCCAGAACACACCACTGATCTCCTCAGAATTGTTAGGTTGTGGTTGTTTTTCTTTAATTCCTGCAAGAGTATCAGCTTTATGTTTAACCGTTTAACTTCTGAGATGTTCCACAGTCAAAAAAAAGAACAAAATAAGTAATAAAATAAACAAAAAGGGCCCAAGTGATCAATAAAATTAACAAAAATGAATAATAAACCAAGAAAATACTAGTAAAATGAGCAAAATAAGACACGACTGCAATAAAGGTGAACAAAAATAATAAAATCTAAATCTAAATG
>JAPTYR010188726.1:0-10268 GCA_029814505.1 Siphamia roseigaster
GCTGATTTGCTGAAGTCAGCGTCTGCCGATTGCGTCTTCGTTTCCCAGTCAATAACGTGTAGAAGAATGGATTAACACAAGAGTTTCCATATGTCAGACCTGTGAGGATGCGATTCACTGTCACCTGGGTCCCCACTGGTACTGTCCGCAGCATGTCTGGCTGATACAGAGGGAGCAGCTGCCACACCCAGAATGGGAGGAAACAGGCCCAAAAGGCTAGAACAATACCAAGGATTAGGAGCAAAACTTTAGGTTTAGGAGCGCGAGGAGGGCATGCAGTGCTGCTCCCAGTGGCCCAGGCTGGTCTGGTCTGAGACACCCAGTAAAGCCGACCTAGAGTAGCATACAAGGCCCCAATGGCCAATCCGGGACCGAGGATACTGGTGCAGAACAACACACTCAGGTAGGCCTTGGAGCTCTGTTCGTCCCATGCAGGGACACACAGCTGGCCCTCCTGGGTCAGCCCGTCCTCCAGGTGCAAGGTGATCATCATGGGCAAACTCAGAGCCACCGCCAGCCCCCAGGCCAGGCCTACACGCAGCAGACCAGAGGAGTTGGAGGAGGAGGTGTGGAGGGGATGAGCCACAGCCCGGTAGCGGTCCAAACTCATCGCGGTGAGAGTGAAGATGGAGGCGTGCATGGTGAGGAGGTCCAGACTCAGCAGAAGGCGACAACCCAGTTCACCGAAGGCCCAACCAGAAGCCAGACTGTCATATACGATGAAGGGAGCAGTGAAAAGGTAGAGGAGGTCAGCACAAGCAAGACTCAGCACCTGGAGGTGAAGAGAGGATGAGGAGGAAGAAGAGGAGGTTGGGGAGGAGGAAGGGGAGGTGGAGTTGGCAAGACAGGATGGAACGGGGATTTTCATCAGGCAGCAAGTTTCTCCTGCTCCACGTCGTCTCCTGCCTCTCCTGCGTTTTAGAAGGAGACCCAGAGTGTACAGGTTTCCAATGATGCCCAGCAAAGAGAGAAGTGAGAGAAGGGAACAGAATAAAGCTGTGGAGGCTGGGCTTGGAGAGGGAGAGATGGTGGGAGAGGGGGATGGCCTGGAGAAATTGGGGAGATTCGAGATGGTATATGTAGAGGGTGGAGGCAGGGAGCTCGAGAGGTCCATGATATTAAATGGTAGTTTTAATGTTAAAAGAAATACAGATTGCAAATGTCAAACTATTAAATGCAAAAGGCGATAGAGGAGGTGGGGTGGAGAAACAAGTGGACAAGAAACACAAGATATTTTGTTAGTTTTTTTTTTACACAATTTTACTTTTCCTGTAGATTTTAGGTCGAAGTCTGGCTGCCTTTCAATCTTCTGTGACACACAGTTTGTAGACATTTGAATGGTGATACCATCATAAAGTAAACAAAGTCATATAAACATGTAGGACAAATTAAAATGTCAGAAAAACTACGATGGTTTATGTTTTAACAGGAACCTGCTCCGGTTGGCACAGCCATTTCAGTTTTATAGGTTCTCTGGGAGCTGGGCAGGGCTGTCTCAGTTTTAGTAAAATAATTAGATTTTCAGAGTAGGAGGGCTCCAATTGAAGGCTGTAAATCTAGACTGAAACCTCCACAGGATCGTTCCATCTTAAGGTTAAGAGTTGGGTAATAATCAGGCTAAGTGGAACATGACAGTGTATGGGATAATACACAGTAAAAAATGCAGTGTCAATATTTTAGAGTCACGCTATTTTAACCTAGATAGAGTATTTACAGCTCTACGGAGAGTCAACCAGCTCTAACAGTAGAGTTAAAAGACCCTGTGAAGATGCAGATATAGGTGCAGTGTTTAATTCAACTCTGCAGAGTGATGATTAGTGCCAGTCTGCTGCATTGCATTGTGGGTACTGGACATTTTACTCATTATGTTCCATTTTATGTGCAGAGGTGTTGATATTTATTTAGGTTATTATGTCTGTTTTTCAATGTTTATTGGCCCTTTAATGTTTTTTTAATTCTTTCTTTTTATTATTAGTGTGACACTATTAGTCAAACCTGTAGGAGAACAATGCCCTGTGCTTGTTGCTTTGAGACTATGAGTGATTTAATTCCAGGTGGGCTTTGCTTTTTGAAAAGAAAATTTCTTTCTAGAATGGTTGAGGCATATGGAGCGAAATGTTATCTTCCACAACCCCCACCTTGGAGACCCCCTGCAATTCCACATGGTTTCAAAACTGACATAAGAGTGTAAACTGATGAAGAAAATAACACTGCAGAGAAATAAATATTAAAATAGTTTTTAAAACTAAATATGGATTATAAATAGCTCTATTCAGTGTATTCCTGTTTGACAGTGTCAAAACACCACAGTGTAAAACACTTTGTTGTTAATTTTGACACTGAATTGAAAAGAATTAACTCTGATAATTTGACACTGGGCATTGAGTAAATTTTCCTCCGATTCTGAGTGGGACCAAATGTTAACTGACACAGAGTTAAAATCAACTATGTAAGAATTAAATTGATGCTATTTTTTTTTTTTTTTTTTACTGTATAGAGCTAATGTCAAGTGTTGGCAAGTTTTAAATATTTAACTTTAAATATCTTGTTCATTTTTAGTTAACTGGACTGCATGTTTGACTTAATTGTTTTAGTGTTAAGCAATAAACCAAAATTTTAGTTCTTGAAAGTTTGTACTCCAGTATACATCCTACTTTTTTCTAGAAAAACTAGGCAAAAATATTTGGTTTTTACCCTTTGAGAAAAATTGTTGGTCATTTGCGTGACTAGCTGTAATTTTCTGGTCAAAGATTGATGACTTTCAGGAGAAATGGTATCTGCAGGGACATAAGAGCAGACTGGGGGGGCCTGGTAGCCTGTATGACACATGGGGACCCAAATGGCATGAAGGTTAAGAGCTGCTGTAACTGTGGAGGAGCGGCCAAAACCCCCTGTGGTGCAGTGCACCTCCATACATATGCCAGCCCCTTTAAATAACAGCTGCATTATCTTCATGACAGAATCTTTCCAGTCACGAAAACGTTGCAATTTAGATTTATGTGCACTAAACTCCTACATTTATTTTCCAGAAATAAGGTACAAATGTATGTATTCGGTAATATGTTATTTTGTCAAGTTGTCTTAAAAAGAAAAACTTTATAATTTAGTATGCGTTTTGATTTAACAATCCACTGATAAGGCTTGCTTTTAGAACAACAAAATAATTAAATGAAAAGTGAATTTAAGTAATTTAAACTCAAATATTTATGCCTATTCAGCCTTTTTAGAAAACTGTTTTCGTGGATTAAATTAGTTTATAATATTGCTACCCCTTTAGGGACAAATGACCTGGTTTAAACATACATACAAGGCTGTAATACACATAGATAGACCAGGAGTTTGTCTCTTGTTCTTACCTTAAACATGTTTATTCCCAGAGGCTGTAAAAATGTTCCATAGATTTGCTTGGTTGATGAAGTCATTTTCCATCGTAAAATCTCCTGTTGCTTGCAGTTTGTTTAATCTCTTTGGTTGAAGATGGGGTTTATTTCTATTCAGTAGGACGAGGTGGTGGTCCGATACTCTATTTAAACTTTGCGATCTGAACGCCTCTCCTGTCTTGTCCAGTCCTGACCAGTGCAGCTCTGTCTCCTCAGGCTTTGATGTGTCGGAGTCCACAAGAGAGGAGTGTGTGAGTGGAAAAGGGGTGGGATGGGATGCTGAGTGAGGGGGCTTATCTTACACAGTCCTGAATATTAATTTGTTAAGTTGGAGTGACCTGAACTGAGGTCCAGGGAACCCCCCATAAAGTTCATGTTTTAATCAACGGAAGCAGAGCAGCATATTAATTGTTCAAGTGTCTTTTTTTCTTTCTTTTTTTTTTTTTTTGGCTATAACAATTCATAATACGCCTATACAGGGATGGATAACGTAGATATGATGTATGATCTTTTTTAAAGGATGATCCTCTATGGAAACTACAGTTGAAATCTGTTTGATATTAACATGAAAATCTTTGGGAATGCCTGTAGAAGATAAACATGATTCATCCTCAGAGCATTCACTTCATGATGATTATAGTTAATCTGTTTACTTTGGATTACGACTGAAAAAATGTTAGAAATTCATTCGACAGCTGAGTAGTGGTGTTAAAATCTAAAACACAGACAATGTAAATACTATTATATGCTCTAAATTCTTTTCAGTATTTTGCTGTAAGCGTGATCATGGTTTGATGACTCTCTAATGGTTTTTGCCAATAATAAATCTGACTTTGAACGCAAACACTTGAAAGTCAAGAGTTTGACCATAAATGGTATCACATTATCATATTTTGGCAAATAGTTCCTTTTCTGTATAACACAACGATATGGTTAATACATCATGGTTTTAAACCTACCAATTTATTGGGATGGATTTATGAAACCTGAATGTTTTATAACATAAACTGAGTAATGGGTTTTCTTAGTAATAATACTGTCAATGGTTAAGTAGAAAAAACTTAAAAAATAAGTTACTGGACATTTAATTTTTTTTATTTATTTCGTGCAGTAAAATGATAGTTTTATGTATTTACAGTTTTCACACGTTATATATCAGTGAATAAATAAGTCCAGATGTTGCAGAAAATTGACAGGTTTTCTTGTTGAAACAGATGAGTTTTCATTTAAACAATTCTAACATCTCTTAGTTTTTGTACTAAATTAATTTAAATTTATTGAATGGATTATCCCTTGAAGTATGGCATCTCATTTCCAAAGTCTTAAAACAGCAAACAGAGAAAAAAATATAAAAATTCATAAAAACAAATATTCAACACATAACATACAACACTTCTACATAAATACCAACATTTTACAGCCAAGAAATAAAAAGGCCTGGGTCTGATCATGCCAACCCCAAAAAAATCCATCAAGTACCATGTTAAATTGATTCTGACACGGCTCTCCTTGTGAGAAGGTGTCATTTTCTGTTTAATACCTGAAAAATGTAAGCATGAGTATAAACGTGCTTAGTTGTTTCTTACAGAAAATAAGTGCAGCTCTGCTGAGTTTGGACTCTGTGGAAAAGGCAGACAGACGCACTGAACTTGTGGATCATTGGTGTCACTTCATGACGCACCGCAATAACTAATGTACTTCAACTCTGACCCAATGTCAATACCACATCAGCTCATGTTCAAACACAAGCCATCTGACACCCCCACAAAGCATTTATATAATGATTTGGTGTTTAAATTATAGAGGAAATTAATAATTCAGTTCAGGACGGGCCTATATCAACATTGTTCCATGTCAGAGAAAAGTTGAAATGGTTAGTCTAATAAGGGCCCGACTTTAAGGTCTGACAACATCACAGAATAAACGGCCTTTCAGGAGTTATCAAAAGTAACTTACAGTTGCGTGCTATCCACCAAGTTGTTCTTGGCCCGACTGTTGCAACCCACAGCTGTGGTTTGCCAGCTTCGAGAGGTTGAATAACTTGGAAATGATTTAGTTGTGACTAGGCAGTAAAATGTGTAGGCTGTATGCCTCATGTTGGTGGTGGGGAGTCCACGTTGACTGTTTCATACATGTGCGGGCATACATAAGATAGACAGAGACAGGCAGTAAAGATGAGAGAGGGACAGGGGGGAGGGGGGGACATACCTATCCCCACGGGGTGTGAGGAATTTGTACAAATACCTGGCACAGGCATGCCAAAATAGGAGAGAGGGGGGAGACAAGCACGGAGCCATGAGAAGCCCTGGTCCAGTCATATGAGAAGATGGACAGGCATAACAGCTTATTAAATGGAACATTTTTAAAAAGTACCATGGTTGGAAAGGCTTAATGAGGTGATATCAGGTGTTCGCGTAGTCTCAGATTTACATAGAAGTGGGGAAAAAAGGAGCACCGTTATGAAGTGTGTGACCAGGCGTATGGAAAAAAGATACTGCTTAACATAAACATGGAAACAATGAAAGAGTTGTGGAGGAAGGAGACAAAGATCTGAGGCCTGCGCTGTTTATTTGACTTTGTTAGAATATATCAATCACGTTTGTGCAGGCACATTTTCTAATTTTAATTACATTTACCTGATCTATGGGCTTTGTTCTGGAGCTCTGACCTGCAGTGTACGTGTATCCCATTTGGATTAGTCTTCCCTAATGCTTAGTATTTAAATCAGGAGGCTCTTCTGAGGCCAAATGAGGTCTTGAAAAATGAAATGAAGGACTATGCAGTTCGGTAATGTTTTCAGGATAAACAGTTATCATTGATATTTTCTGTTAAACAAATATAGAATTTTATATTTTCCTTATATTTAGGATCTAAATTAATTATCTCCCAATAAATGCACACTTAATTAGATTTTTTTTTTTTAATCTTCCTAGACATTGTTCCTTTACATGTGACATAAAATCTTGACCAATTATTGGCCTCACCATATATCAAAATGTATTTTTAATATGATGCATAATATGTGTGTTTAATTTATTTTTAAAAAGAAAGAAAGAAGGACATTCATTTATGGCTGTGATGCAGCTGTCTTTCTGTTTGCATCACAGCCTGTTGCCACCAAATCATAAACCGTGCACTCCTTTTGTTTTGTGATGTTGTTGAAAGCTATCTTATTACATTTCTATTATTCTAAATTGTAACACCAGTATTTTAATTTTTGCTGCATAAGTGCATCAGTTCCAAACATCAGTTCTTATTCTCATCAAAGATTCTGTATCACAGCTAGCTCTTAAAAAAAAAAAAAAAAATCACACATCAGCTGTCTCTAGTCCTGTGGTTTCTGAGCATTTTAATGTCTAGACCCCAAAAAAGATATGTGGCGTCTCCTTGGCACTCAACTTCACAAAGTTCATAACAACTGCCATAATATCTCTACGACTGAAATAATTCCATATATCCATTTTTTATATTGAAATGTAAAAAATAGGGATTCATGTTGATTTAATGTTCACTTTATAAAACCAAAATGAACAAAATAAGCATTAAAAGAAGAACACAGACAAAGGATGGAAATAATCCTGAAAATGACAATAAATAAAATAGTCCTGAAAATGAACAATAATGACCAAATAAATAAAGAAAAGAATCAACAGAATGAATATGGTTTTATCATACATAATTTAGAAAATTCTGCAACTTATTATGCAAATTATTATGCAAGTAAAAAAAAAAAAAAAACAGAAATAGGTGGCACATCAACAAAAACAAAATGCAATAAAACACAATCAACAAAATGTACGATTTCACAACCAAAACATTAAAAAGGTGAAGAAAATCAAGAACATATGAATGAACAAAACAATAAACAAATAGGTGACCTAAGAACAAAGATTTGGTGACATATTTTGTTTCACAATTTAAAAAAAAAAATTGTTCTTTAGAATTTCATAATTTTTATTTGACATGTTTAGTTTATGAGTTTCTTCTGTCAATAATTGTTTCTTTTTCAGTTGTAAAGCTCGACCTGCTCCAGGCTGTGACAATAACAGTGAATGACTTTATGTCAGAGGCTGTTCTCTGCACGCTGACGTATTTCATTATACTAATTACACAGTTGTCACTACAAATGTTGTCCATCATATATTTTATTCAGGAGTTTCTATGGCCCCACATATTAAGATATCTTGGAACTAAAGGGCTTTTAAGGTGTCTTTCTGCTGAGGTTGAGTGTGAAAACAGAATGACGTTTAGTGTCTCACTCACACTCAATTGAGAAAATAGTTTATTTTTCAGCATCTTCATATTTATGTGTCACATTCAAATGAAGGAGCTGTAACAGGTTCCATCATTATGACAAACACTGACACGCTAACGGCTCCCTAACCTTTTCCTGGCTGTCCTTGCTTTCTTCATTCATTTCATTAATTAGCTCCTGTGTTTTTTAGCAAACTGACTGACAAATTGCAGACCGGTTGACCGTCCTCAATATAGTGGACTTGATTAAATGGGCGGACGTTTTCGTGCATGTGACAAATGGTTGTTGGACTAAGCTGATTCACAACGTGTGATGAGTTATTGATCTCCCCCCCCCCCCCTCGTCCCAACCCCCACTTTCTACTGCCTGTCTGCTTTTACAGTTTCCCATCAAATTTCTCTTGTTCCCTCCAAACTCCAGGAGTTTGTGCTGTGTGGGAGGAAACAGTGAGATTTTACCTCGTTGTTAACCTTAATGTCCTCTCATCTTTTCTCTTGATGTTTCTGATTTGCAAAAACTGTATTTGGGAGATAATTCGCATTTTTCCACATTTTTCAGGTGAGCTATATATATATGTGTGTATTTGTGTGCACAGTCTAACAAAGCAGCTTCTAACGTTCAGAAAATGTGTCTTCCAGTGGCGGAATGAATACTTTCGACATTTTTTCCCCCCTATTTTATGGAATTTATACTGATACCACAAAACATCTTAAAGGCAATTATTGTATCTTTTACCCCAATGCATTTGTCAGCTTTAGTTACTTTCAAAATATAAGAATGTGATATAATAAAGGATGGGGTGTTTCTTTATGGGTTGAGAGAATTCTCCTCCTTTGTAAGCTATATAAACTCTTTTACAGTCCTCTTGGTTTTGCTGGAAAATGCATTGTCATAAAGCTGAAAACAGCTGTTTTTTTTCTGAGCCCTTGAAAATCAGACATATAAACTTCTCATAGTACTGAGATTCAACAAACATATGTCAATCTTATACAATATGATGCTTTGATGTCAATTGAACTAATCAGTATTGAAAGCTGTTCAAATGAGTTCAGCTCCAAACATTCACAAGAATAAAATGTACTACATTCGTAATACGAATCCAAAAACATTAAGTAAAGTAGTAACACACCGACAGAGACGGTTTTACTGCACAATAACTACTTTTACTTTATGTCCGTTTTGCTCATAATCCTGCTGTTGTGCTTTTACTCCAGTAAAGGCTCTGAATGCCTCTTCCAATGCTGCTGTGTTCAGTCAGTGTTGGCCCTTGAAATCTCCTGAGGCCTGACACCACACATTGAACCAATATGCACCGCCTCTGAAATCATGGAGCATTAGATTTGGACCTTGTGTGACCATGGCGAAATCTGGAACCCGTTAGTTGACACTGTCTGAGTTTGCTGCTCCATCTGCAGAAATCAGATCAGGCTTTCATAGGCCCATGTGGAGGGTTATCATAGCAGCCAGCATCCAACCAGTCAGCAGGGAATTGGACCCTTACCCTTATACGTAAAGCAACCCAGCAATAATTATTCCAAAAGAGTACATTTCAATACCATGTTATTTCTTGTTCATCCTGTTGAATACTCAGTGCTCTTCCGTGATATTTAGGGAGGTTTTTTGTGAAATCTATTTGCAGGCATTATTGTTTCCCAGTTGTTATGCTTGTTAAAATGCTGAAGTCATAAAACACCCAAAGGTGTGAAGTTTTGTGTCTTTAGTGTCTGTACAGCTGCTGGTTCAACTCTTGGCTTGTAATTAGACTACCAGAAACCAGGTGTATAGCTTCTGGACATTCTGCGGCAATCCACTCCAATTAGTTAATTACTAGTTTGGAATGAAAAATTACAAAGGAGAAAATGAGGCTGAGGTCTTTAACTGCGGGATCACAAAAATAGTTTCAATCTGCCCACTGGTGGTTCTAAATCAGTATTGCATGTGCACATTCCTATAGTGAGAATACTGAACTTATGTAACGCTGCATTGATCACACAGCACAGGGTCTGCAAGGCATGTGAACCAAGCCTTAGTTTATGTCCAAGCAGCAGACTTTCCTTCTTAATTATAAAAACTAAAGTCAAGTTAGTGTCATATATCGACTTTCCAAATGACTGTTGTAAATACCCCTTTGTGTAAATAAGCCATGGTGGAAGCGAAACAGTGGAAATGTTGGCTCGCTGTTAAACAGTGAGCCCTGAGCCCTGCTGGTGGCGTTTATGCTTCATTACGAGTCAAATAAGTAAAAAGGAAAGTTCTGCCCCAGATGTGCATATTTTTCTTTGTTTGTTTTAAGCCGCAGTGGCTGCAAAGGTTTACCACAATCAAATTAGGTCGAACATTATTTGCATGACACTGGGAGGATCAAAACTGTTCTCTGATGCTCATCTAATAAGAGCATTTGGAGAGTAAACAGACAGGCTAATCTTAAAGGAACTGGTTCTGTTTTGTCTTGTCTTGTGTCAGTCATGTCCATATTGGTCATAGAAAGTGACTGATTAAATGTGTTTTTCAGGGGTGGAAAGTAATGGATTACATTTACTCACATTACTGTAATTGAGTACTTTTTATGAGTAATTTGTTATTTTCTAAGTAGTTTTTAAAATATGTAATTTTTACTTTTACTCGAGTACATT
>JAPTYR010188828.1:0-10229 GCA_029814505.1 Siphamia roseigaster
TACAATTGCGTTTTATATTGAATTAGTCCCAGAGACATGAATAAACATAGCTACTCTGTTACACTCAATAATAGGCTATTCAAATAATACATGGGTTAATATATTTGTGTTTTTATTTTAAACATGTGCCACTGAAATTCTTTAAAGATATCTTGCATGTAACACAGGGCTATTAAAATAATTCACAGATTCAAGTTTTAACTTCACACAAGTGTGAGGTACAGGCTGGCCGTGCCACTGCTATTTATAAACATACATCTTGCAGACAACAGAGAGCTACTCAAATAATTCACAGATCAAGTTTTATCTTTATACAAGTATCAGCAGTAGGTTCCTCCTCACCACTTGCATTTTCACTGGTGGTTTCTGAGGTAGGTTGTATCTTTATTTTGCTTGTGGGTTAGTTTAGTTGTGTTACAAAATGATCCTTTTGTTGTATCTATGATAAACATGTGTACAGAAGGCCTGAGGTCAGGTCCAGGGTTATCTCTTGCAGTAAATGAACCAGTGCCTAACTTCAGATAGCTGCTGTGTGTTGCTGATTGAAAGGTAACATCTTCTGCTTATATTTGTCCATTTGCCACAATATGATGGATTCATGTTAATGTGTATTCAAAGACATTTCAATTTCTGGGGAAAAAATGTATTTACATTTTTTTCTTTTAAATGTCTAATCAACCAAAGATTTTGTGATCCCCTGCAGTACCTCCATGACCCCCCTAGGGGTCACATCCCCCTTGTTGAAGCCTGAGGGCTTAAAAGTAAAAAATAAAAATAAAATAAATTCACTTGGGAACTGATAAAATTGTTTCTGGGTCTTTATGGGTTAATGACTTTCATCACTAATTTTGTAAAAACCTGACTGATAACGTCATCACAAGTCCATTCGATGCTAACGCACCTGAATCACTTCCCTAACAGTGAAAACTTTCAGAATCTACTCCATCACAAACTGCCTGTTTGTTTACATACCAAACCAAAGCCAAACTATCACTGGGACCGTTTCAGGATTCCACACGCCGCAGCAGCAACAAACACAGAAAACGTTTTGCTACTTTTCCTGCTGAAACTGCGTGAAAAGGCCCGAATGATGGTTTGGTTTCAGTTTTTGGTTTGGTTTATAAAAAAAAAATAGACGCTTTCGATAGAGTACACTTCGACGTTGTTCACCGTGAGAGAAGTGATGTAGGTGTGTAATCACAGACTATTTAGTGATCATTTGGTTAACACTGGGGTTTTACAAAGTTGAAGAGTTTGTGATGAAAGTCAAATGCTGCTTTAATGAATGTAATGCAATATAGAAATTTTTAACAGATAAGCAGTGATGTTGAAAAGAACGTTGTTATATAATCATACAATCATGAAATCACAACAGATCAAAAACAAGTTTTACAATTCTTTCTACACTGTAATGCAAACATGTCCCTGAATGTCATATTTCACAAATTCCATTGCTTACATTGACATTTTTTAACACATCTATGACAAATATAACACTGATGACAAGAAAAAAAAAAAAAAATCTAATCAAAATATTTCTTCCTATGTGTAGAAATAAACATCATCATTTATCATGACATAATTTGAGTCCTCTGGTTGTGCTTAAAACCAGAATAAAAATCAAGGTCACTGAAGAATATAGTAAATTGGCAATATTAGCCCACAAAGACCGAGTGTGACTTCTGTGGCAGTTCCCATATCATTTTTCTTTCCCTATTTAACCTTTAAGAATTGATTTATCACTATTTCTTGTGATATTATTCTCTGCTTTTTGCATTTTTCCCCCACTGAAAATCATCTATTTTCCAACGTTCAACTCACTGATCATGTAGATATTCATAAAAGCTCCGACTAAATTCAACAGTTATTGCACCAGAGAGGAAACTGTAGAAAAAGTTACTTCTTCAGCAAACAGAACATAAATCCAGTGAGTTCATCCACTGTCACTGATCCACCTCCATGGCTTTTACAGGTGAATCAAAGTTGTAGAAGATGATGGTGTTTCCATGACAACTACAGAGCATCTGAACGTCCAAATGGGCCATATCTGATGACCATGAAAAGATGACACACTGCATTTTACACCAATTATTTACATGTATTGACAAAACGAGTGGGTCAACTGGTCTTAAATATTTTTGACCAATAGATGGTTTTAGTCGACTATGGATGTTTGAGTCTTTATGTTTTGTCATTTTAATGTTAATTTCAACATCTGCATTTTCATACCTCTGGTCTAATGAAAGATGCAAGTCTACAGTAAACAAAACTTAATAAGAAAAAACTTCTCATCTTGTCCATTTTATACATTTAAGCCCTTTTAACAATGCACATTGATGTCTATCACAGCCAGGGTGTTTTGTTGTACAAATCAATGCAGATTTCAGAGTTTGAAAGTGAACCTGATTGCACCATAAAGTCACTGTTCTCACTCTAACTCAGCCAGAACACGGGTCAGAGTCAGCATGTCTATAAATAAAACCAAAATGGAGTACATTCAGCAAATATTTCACTCCATCACAACTTTGGTTCAAAGATTTACCTGGAAAAACCCTTGCCAGATTCACCAAACAGAAAAGTCTACTAATAAATACTCTGTAGACAGAAAATAATCCCCAAAATGTATCACTGGTATCAAAATAAAGGTTATCACAACCTCATTTTGAGATCACTTCACTGACCTGCCCCAATTTACAAGCACGTAACACTTAATCTGAACACACCTAAGTTACATCCTTACAAGCAACAGGTATGCAACACTGGCCACCATGCCAGAAAAAGCTGTTAATATCAGCAACACACATCTATACAGTATTTACTACATCAAATTATATTCAGACAGACAAGCGATTGAAATAAAAATTAATCACCACAACAAACTCCTGGACCCTAGTCATGTCACAGGTGCAATATTTTCACATTTTAAACAGTTGCTAAGCATTGTTTAGCCTAGTATATATTTTCTTTTAACCAATAACGCTTCCCTGTGCAACATATTATTACTTGACTTTCAGTGATAACAAAACTAAGCTTCAGAAGAGTGCAGTTTGGATTAGTTCCAGTAAAGTAAAGCAATAGTCCTCTGCACCAGCCTGTTGTCTAACATTGAACATAATAATTGTCTAAAAACACAGTGATGCCCATGCAACTTCATCTGAAAAGTGAGTCAAAAGCTAAAAGGCAAAAAAGTCTTAGGACATATATGTGTTTTTACTTGAAATAGCCCAAAACAATGAAAAAAACATCACTCTTTTCAGTCCATTATTATCCCCCCCCTCCCCCTGCTTTTTATTTAGCTGCCAATAAGGGTTGCCGTAGCCAGAAAAGGTAAAGGGATTTCTCCTTCTCTTCAAAAGGCTTTGATCTGACTGACACAAACGGCCCTCAGATCACAAGTCGACAGACCCTGTTGGGCCTCTCTGCTTGGTCTGCTTGTACAGATACACTTTGGCCCTATGAGGATTCCTTGCCCTCCTCCTATTTCCCTTCTTCTCTCCTTTTTCCCTTCTTCTTCCTCCTCCTCCACCTCCTCCTTCTCTTTCTCTTCCTCTGCTGTTTGGTGTTTTCAAACATCTGAGTACAGACATGTTCTGAGCTTTGGAGGACCCAGGGGCCCCAGATCCAGACAGAGCGAGAAAATAAAGCAACTCTACTGTGCCCCCGGTACAAAAGCTATCTAACCACTATCACTGGGGAGAAACTCTTAAACATCACCAAACGTCTGGACAGACAGAGAGGATCAGAAGGCTGTTTGGTCTGTTGTTCACATAATCATACTGTCAGCTAATGGTACAGCCGGCATCTCACAGAGGAGCCACTATGATGGGAGTCAGTGCATGCATAGGAGTAATGGAGAGGCAGTGTTTTATGAGGGAAAACCAGAGAATGAGAATATTGTGCTACACAGATTGCTGGCCCCAATATATAGAGTGGTTGTTCCTTGTAGTTTTCCAGCACAAATGTGTCAGGAGCATGGACATGAAACATACCGTCACTGTTTCTTATCTCAATATGTCCCTGGGTGGAAAAGTGAGGCAACAGCTTACTGATGTCTTACAGCCTGCCTGACCATTAAAACATATTTCCATGCTGATGGATGTCAGATGTAGCCTTAGAAAAACCAATGCTTGCCCTTGATTCCTGGGCTCATTCTTAACTACAGTTTTCAAAACTTATTCTTCACGCTTCACTAATGGAACAAGCAAACTTAGACCATTAACAAGTTATAAAGTAACAGAATAAAGAGGAAAACAAGAGTATGGCCAGATGGAAGCACAGCGACCGGTATCTCCCACACATCGTCTTCTGTGACCAAGTTCTTCGGATGGTGGCTTGGAAGGACACTCTGTGGTTTTTATAAGTGAAAACTGTGAAAGATGTGCGTAAGTTTATCTGAAATGGAAACGGGAAATGAGTTACAGCTGCGATGAGAATGTGGCACAGCTGTCCGGAGCCAAAAATGGTTTAAGCGTTCTCCAGGAGAACCAGGAAAAAAAAAAAAAAAAAGAGGAGCCTCACCCACAGAGGCTGACAGGGCCCAAAAGTGCAAAGTGAGCAAATTACATGCCGATATGTACTGTCGTTTATCAATTCATGTGTGCCAAAGTTGGGACTAAACCTGATCACAGAGGTAAAAAAAAAAAAATAACAACTGACATTTTTACTAAGATGTAAAAACAATTCTGTAAGTAAGTATGAGGTCTTGGAACTGTGATTAATCCTGAATCAGAAAAAGAAATTATAGCTGCTACTATACTGTAAACTATTCTAATCCTTTTCGACTCTTTTAGTATGCATGCAGCCTTGAAGAGCTGCTATCTCAAGTGACAGATTCCAGTTCCAATTTATGATCATGGGATTTATTCATTCACTGACAACATTTATCATTTAGCTCTATTAAAAGTCATTCCCTTAAATTCAAGACACAGTGAAAACTGCAATCATCCTCTAAAACTCTTGGCATCAGTATACCAGTGTATTTGTCTTCACTTTTCACCCCTGGGCCCTTTAGGAAAGACTGTGGGAGATTGAAAGCCATGAAGCAACCAAAACTGCCTAGACCATACCAAAGGAAGATCCTTTGTTCCTCTTCCAAAACAGGCTCCAAACCTTTTCTCTCTTTTTTTTTCCATCTGGGACTCAGCCAAGGGAAGTAGAAGTATGGCTGCCCCTCTCCATGCTTTCGTCTAATATGTTCCATGCCTTCCAGTTGCTTACATCATCAATCTGGGAGATGGCTAAGTGTGATGGGGTGAACATAAACAGTGCTTGAATTATGGGCTAAAAGAGACACAGGTTGTATCTCAAACATAAGTTGGCGCCCTTGTCCTTTTTTTTTTTTCTTTTTTTTTTTCCCCCTTGACAAAATGCTCATATGGTGAGATCCTAATCGCTGGCGGGTATCCTAAATGACTTTGCATGTGTTATGTACTTTAAAACCCGTGCAGGACAGGAAGAGAAGTGAGGAAAAAGAATTTAATCTACTATATCAAAATTCACCCTCATCATCAGCTTCAAGAAGTAAGTTTGTTATTGACAGCTTAGTGCCAGTCCTAATCATCTTCCTTTTAATGCTCGCTTAAAAATGCACACCCTCATGTCAAAACCTGAGTACACATTAACTCTCCCCAAATCGTCTACTTACTAAACATGTCACTAATGAATTATACATCTGACTTTTTCCTCTCTCGTATTTACATGGTGTTTCGGTCGAATTTTGTGTATTAGTTGTAAAGTATTTAATAAGTGTTTAAATATGTACGAGAGTCAACATCATAGCCAGAGTCTGCACCGTACACTGGATGTTTACGCAATATCAAAACACTTTGATATGCCTATCAAAATGAGTAAGACATATGGATGGTTTGTTTTTCACGTGCCAAAACAGAAAAGGGAGTATGTCCACTTGGGCCCCATCAGGTCAAATCATAAAGATCCATCACTGGCTTTGCACTCTGCTAAAACGCTAAGGAAACATATTGTAGATTTTAAGACCCTTTTTATTCAGCCAGACTGTGTACTAAAACTAATTGGATTTCTGTCAATGGAAAAATATATCCCTGGGACAGCTTTGAACTCAATAGCTCTGACTATCCAACTGCGCATGAGGGAGTGGGACCTTGCCACATGCCAAGCACCAGGGAGGAAAATTAAATCGGTGGTCAACATAAAATATTAAAATAGCATGGTATCGAATTTTTGAAAAATGATGTCAGGGCTGCTCATTATGGCTAGCAAGGCAGTGAATTAAGCTATATTTAGTGGGTGATAATTGAAATCATAGCTGTAGTCATTACCACTGACAACTTTCTAAATAATACCCAATAAATCCCCTCTTTTTAGCAAGGTCCCCATGACAGCTGGCAGTGCTGAAAAATATAAAGTACAGAAACAGAATCTCTTTTCCTTTCTTTCCCCTCTCCTTCCTCCCTACCCCCTCCTTACTCGTTCTCTTTCTCACTCACTCTCTCTCAGAGCCAATAAAATGTCAGCTTTTATTCTCCTCCTCCAACGTGTTGGCTAGATGTCAGCAGGACCTTCTAAAGCTCTGCCACTGCAAGCTGAAGGCCTGTAAATCTCTATGTCAGTGGCACGCCATCCATCTTGGGATATACAATAAAAAATGTGACGCAGTCATAAAAGGAATGGCAACACTGCCCAGTATATATAATGTGAACAAAAGGAACATAAAGATGTTCCATTCCATTCACAAGACTAAACCACAAGATGGCTTTAGATTTGGGAAGAGAGAAGAGTGTGGAATGCTCTCGATGGCTCAACAGATGATTCGACCGCCATCAGTGAGGCTTTGTTATCTTCGACACAGATTTATTTTTTTTCATTTTATACAAAGAGTGAAGGAAGTATATAGCTCAAAGTTTAGTGACTGGATACTTTTCAATTAGTCTAAACAGCCACAATGAATATATTTTATTATAACAAAAATACAACTGATTCTCTAGTGATGAACCAAAGAGGATTATCAAACTGCAGGTTTGCTTGGTTTTGTAGCGACTTTTTATAGAATTTCAGCTCATTGTTGAACTTAAATATCATGGATATGGACAGACAGTGTTCTTCATGCTGCTCAGTTCAAACTTGCACACATTAGGTAACCTACCTGCAACCTATCCACTTTCAAGACTCAGCCATGGAAATTTTTGACTGTTGCAAATAGCTTTTTTAGCCACTAAAATACATTTTACATCAGCTAACTAGGACTAAATTGCAGAGAGCATTAAGCTGGTAAGGAATGCAGAGGATAAAGAGCAGCATATTTTCTTCTGTAGATGGCACTGAGCTAAAACAGAGTGAAGATTCAACTTAGAAATAACATATGAGTAAAATATGTGTCATCAAATGGATTCTAAAGTCACATTGTTACTAGTGCATGTTTAAAAAAGCAAATGTTTAACTTTCACATTAATTTTTGTACAACAAGTACAAATATTGCTGATACGCTTTTCTTCTTGTTTTGCCCAAACATTCCAAATTCATCTCTTGACGTATGCCAACTTCTGCAATGTTGAGTTCCACTTCCTTAATAAATAGTAGGAAGTGGTTTAAGTTGTGCTTTTTTGTTCACTTTTTGTTCATGCTAATACACTCATGACAGGGGATTTAGTGGTGAAGCATAAGTTGTGTGTGTTTCATGAGGTATAAAATAACCTTTACTTGTAGACGAAAACATCAGACTGAGAAACTCATCAGGTAATGAAAGTCTTGAGTTTGTCCTATAATAGTAAACTGGTGACTGAATGGATGAATTGGTTCTTTCGTTTTAGGTAATAACACAAAAGAAGAGGAATTCAGTGGATTTGCACAGCAGAACCACAGAGTTCAGGAGCATAAAGTTCAACAAAACAAAAACTTAAAGCACTGGATGAAAGTTTTAATGAAGTACATTATTGCAGTTTTCAGCTTTGTATAACCTAGAAATCTGCTCTACAAGGAAAAAATAATTTCAGCTGACTTACGAACAAAGAATGTAATAAGAGTAATAAAAAGATGACATTAGATTGCATTAGAATGTAAAGTAAATGTATCTCAACTACTCTCTCCGTGGTCTCCATTTTTACTGTACCCAATAAAAGCGGACACCAATGCAGTATTTGCACAAAAGAAAATTCTGATATCATCTTAAATTGGAGAGATGGGGGAAACAAGACAACCAATCCATTAAAGATAACCAGCATAACTCCATGTCATCTCCCCACTTCCCCAGAAGTAGTACATCATTTAAAAAATATATCCCAAAGAAAATTAAAAAGGTTGTTTTTTTCCCAGCTCCACAGAATCATACAAAATATATCAATGTCCCTGATGAATATGTTATTTCCTGCCAGACCATGTCCCTCTCATCTTTCTGGTTTAAATCTCTTCAGCCTCGCAGAGCTCTGCATCCTCCTTAATTTATGAGACACAGATCAGGTTATCCTCGAATATGGGCCTAAACAGGGCTGATAGATCGGATATGGAATATATTTCCTTGGCAGAAGCGAGTACGCCGCTGCCATTACAACACACACACACACACACACACGGTATGCACCCAGTTAAGTGATTTGAGGACTTCATACTGCCAATGTTTCATATCCTCTCCTCCTAACTGACACTTTATCTGCATACCGGCATCTCTGCAGATTGAACACTTAGGCAAGACAATGACAGGCTCTCTTCCCGTTGTCACTTCTCATTCTAGGACCAGTCTAATGCCTCTTACTGGGCCTCTGCCAATAACAGACCCCTCCCACCCCCACTCTCTCTCTCTCTCTCTCTACCATCAAACAACCACATTCTACCTTGCTTGGATAGAAAAGGAGTACTTGATGTCTGTGACACTCATTTGTCAATTAGCAGGCCTCTTCCTGTGTTGACATACAGCAACTTGAAAGATAGAGCGCGGCCGGTGACGAATTAAGAAAGACAGATGAGTGAGGCATGAGCGGCAGAGTAATACTATAATGTTCTTTAGATATGAATATAAAATGACACAGCTGACAGGCTATACAAGGTTTTATTTCATTTCTCTGTGTACCAGGCCTCCCTACTTTGTCTTCTTTGTTCTCTTTTCATCAGACTACTTACATCTCATTTTGACAGCCGGGCGACATTTAGAGCACTTTCGTTTTAAAATGCGAGTTAGCATACTTGATTTGTCATTAAAATGCAAAACGCCTGCCATCACCAACATAGCCCGAGTGCACACAAGACCCCCTCAGACACACACAGTCGTACATCTACAGTAAGAACACACACACATTCCAAAAGGTACCGGAAGATCATGTTAGAGTCCACACCTCTACCACCCTCTCCTTCTTAAAAGGCGGGATGTATTTCAGCTGAGACGGGTGAGTTCACCTGCTACATAAAATTCACAAGTATATCAAAGAGTAATCTGTGCATACATGGATTTTCTGATTAAATATTTAGAACTGGTGGATATTACTTCAGTTACATTCACAGCCAGATGTGGAACAGAATAAAGGGCTTTCTTCATGGAGAACAGTACTTAACTAAAATCTTTATTCACTTCACCATAACTCAGCCATAATGACTGGAAAGCTGTTTTAGACGAAGATTTCTGAAAATGTGGAATATTCCGAACTCCCACAGGCAGGGGAACCTTGCATACCAGAACATACTTATGATGATCAAATCTAGCAATGAATCAACACTACGTATAAACAGACTGTATCACTCACTGAATAAAGTACAAAGTTTACACACATCTGTATTATGATATAATCACATTTTCCTCAAACAGAAACTCAACTGGTCATAATAGCTGTCTTATGAGCTTCACATGCTGATAGTTTACATTATAGCTCTGTTAGCTTAGCTCTGTCTTAGGTAGAGGAGTCACAGGGAAGTAAAGAATGATATCTGTTCTCTGTACAATTTGTGTTGTCAATGGATGAACAAAAAAACTGGAATTACCCGGACAGGTTTAGAATTGTCACCTTTCAGTGTGAACCATGGATCGATAAAGAGTGAATTTAGCAAAGATAATAATATCACATAATTTCATAATCAAAGTCACCAATATAGTAGAGACAGAGCATTAAACTCCATTCTTTTAATTTAGGGCTGTGTCCAGTGTTGAAAACAAACCATCCAGCTTTTGTTACTTTCTTTGAGTCTTAGGCCGTGTTCACACCTAATAGTCCACTAGACTCGGTTCGATTGGGGACCAAAATGAAACAAATGTTAACATTTTCAACTGGAGC
>JAPTYR010188852.1:0-10221 GCA_029814505.1 Siphamia roseigaster
GGGGTAAAAAAAAAAGCATTTTAAAAAAATTCTCTGCTAGCTTTAAAATGATCATCACCCCTCTTTGGAGACTCTTTTAATTCAATAGGCTATACTGCATACTATACATATTTGGCAAGAGACTGCCTGCAATCCATGAAATACTTAAATTATGGATTTCTGTTTTCCGTGAATTGGATTCAAGGCAGAGAATCTATTACTTGCTGAAATCCCTTTTCCTTACTGAATGTATTTTCTTCTTTTAGGCACTCCAGTAATCAAGATCGCATCAGTGATCGTGATATTGTAACATCTGATGGTAGGAAGTTAATTAATCTTTGTTATTTGTGACATATCAAGATGGTGTTTGGCTTCTACATAATAACATGTAGGATGAACATTGTAATCCATAGTGTATTTGGCTGCAGTGAGCAGAGAAGGGAGGAAAAACCAGATAAAACCTCTGCATCTTTGATCATTTTTCACACTTGAATCTTGAATTCATGATGGTGCATGCACTTTCAATCTTCATTTTCTGTCTCAATCATTCTGTCAATACCTAAAATCAAAGTATTTTTACTGTAGCATGTTGATCTTTCAATTTGTCAATCACTGTAATAAGCAGCTTACTGTATGTGCAGTGTAATTATTTTTTTCCACTGAGCCTTTGTAGTTTGTCATTTTAAACAAAGAAAGGAGCTTTTACAGCAAGCATGCCAGCTACTGTTAGAGGCAAACTAAAAACACCTTCAGGAATATTTACCAAGTACTTAAGAGCAGCAATATTCTCAGGCTGACAGCTAATCAAGAAGATGAGAGAGAAAACATTCATGCAGGCCAGCCAGACTCCTCTTTCTCTTCCAAAATTGCCAGACAGTACTTCACAAGCAAATTATACTCATCATATCTATGCTTAAACATTTCACTATCTTCACTGCAACTCCAAATGATTGTCTATAGCAATTTATTGTTGATGCATGTTCAACTCAAAACTCATAACAAATAATTGCTCTACAAATTTTAAAAAAAAAAAAAAAAAAAAAACAGATAAAGGAGCTATTTACATTTGTGTGCAGCAATGTTAAAGGTGTCTTATATTCTGTAGGGGACAACAATGAAGTCTGTATCATTTTTCCATCCACTAATAAGTCAAAACAAATTTGAATAGCCTCTAAACATGAAATGAAAAATTTACTTTTTGTATCAGTTGGCTGGAAAACAATCAGAATGTTTTCAAGTTTCACATCCCCTCCGTCCTCTTAACTATACATGCTACAGCTGCAACGAGTGCCTGTGGTGACTGGAAAAAGGAGTCGCGGGAGAGTCAGGAACCACTTGGGTAAAAAGTCAGTGCTGGCATCCATGCCTCCCTGAACCCCTTTCCCACTGAACTCCAATGAAGGCAGTGTGCCAGACCCTGTGCTGCATCGGATCTGCTGGGGAAAAAGTGAATGGGGAAGGGGTGTGTAGAGTTGTGGGAGTGCAGTGTTCAGCGTTGTGTTTAGACCACATCAGGCTCTGCTGCTTCATTCCATTCTGTCATGCAGAGTAATGGACCTGCTCCCTGCTGCCTTTGGCTGGGGCTGCATTGAATCAGCCCAGTCAGTTTTACACAGCCAACATACAACATCAAATATATGCAGCTTAATATATAGTTCATGTCTAATGTACACCACAAGAAGAAACTACAGCATCTCTGCAAGTGAAACATGTCCTGAATGTGAAGACTCAATTAAGGTGTTTTTTTTTTTTGTTTTTTGTTTTGTTTTTTTCATGCGTCCACATTTAAAACTGCAGTGTGCTCAAGAAAACTGCTTCATGTACCCTCTATAATTTCCCTTGGTCCATAGCTACACTATGGTACAAGATAAGATAAAGTGCCAGCACTGTGCGATGCCCACAGTGCGCATATATGCAAGGGTATCAATGTGTGTGTTGTGCAGGGTAATATGGCAGTGTACAGGAGCGGAGGAATGAAGAGAAGAGTGCAGCTGGAGCTCAATGCTCCTTGTGTTAATTGGCCCATACTTCAATCACAGCCACTGGAGTGTGTCCTCTCTGACGGAACAGATCCTCTCTCTCACTCTCTCTCTCTCTCTCTCTCTCTCTCTCTCTCTTTCCCTCTCTCTGTCCTGATGCACTTGTTCACCCACTCATCCACTCGCTCACTCACCCACACTTACTTGACACACATAATTCTTGTGCAGAAACACTCCCTCAGAGTCTGTCTCTGTCAGTTAATTTGGTGTGTTTCACATTCCCGTTCATCCATTCATTCATTCGCTCATTCATTCATTCAGCCGTTCTTCGTTCATTCAGTCACACTGTTACACCACTCTACCGCATCTCACTTTCCCTCTCCTTTCCAAAACTCCTTGTCCATTCTCACCCAGTCCTCCTACATTCTTCCTTCCAAACATATTTTTTCATGCACTTCTTTCACTCTCTACTTCCTCTCCTCCCTCACTTCCTCCCTCTCCCTATCTCTTTCTTTCTCTCTCTTTGATCCCTGTCGAGTAGAAGAGCCACCAGGCAGGCAAGCGGCTCTTGTTCCCATTGTGCATAGTGTGCAGTGTGATCGGCAAGTAGCGCAGCGTGCAGCAGCAGGGCGTACAGTGCTGTGTGTTTTTACTGCATGGCTGTAAACAGCAGTAGTAAAGCCTTACTGCTGTGGTGGTGACTGCCTTCTTTGAATGTGATCGCTATGGCCATCATAAGCTTTTCAGTTGATAAACGATGGAGTCATCTATCAAACCCCTGCAACATCAGGTCCTTACAGGGAAACACACAAAATTTACACATCACAGATCTGGTCTATTCTGTTCTGCTGTGTTCTATTCATAAATTACACATGCCACCAGGCTGATAACCAGATTAGAGGCAGTTGCTTTCATAAACGTGACATAGAAGTTTATGTAGAACCATTAAATTTGAGGTCTAGCAGATAGATTATGGAAAATAAACCGCAGCTTACAAATTAAAGACAGATAGGGAAATGGTCCACATGCAGATTAACAAAGCTTATACATACAAAGATAATGTGAAAGTGTTTTTTTTCTTCAGCAAAAGATTGTCATGTGTTGCTTTTCTTAGATTTTCTTCTGCGGTTACCGGCACATGTAAATAATTTTTTTTTTTATAAACTGCATATATGTTACTGCATGTCAAACACCCTTTTCTACCAGGTATTCTTCTTTTGTCCTTTCTGTATATTATAACCTTTAATAAGAACAAAATCAGTCACTTTGACATCTCACTTTGATGTTTCTTCATAGCACAATTGTATTTTATTCTGACATGTCAAATCCCTTTACTATCCACAAAATGATACAGTGAAATTCAGAGGATGTCGCTTTTAATTCACATTTTTTATGGGTTTGGATTAAACACATTTGCCAAGGGACAGTGTCAATTAATTGGACTTCACTTCCGTACATTCAGGGGATACATTTCATTACTTGAATGGGAGGACACTCCTTGTTTTTCTTCCCTCTATGGATTGATGGAAATGAGATGAAGTTGACCCTAGACCTTGCCACAGTGTAGCACTAACAATTCTCTGACCTCATTTTTTAACAAAAAGAAAATGTTTTAGTTCTTCTAGCTGTGGATTCTGGCACACTAGACGCTTGCACTGCTTTAAACGAAAAGCACTTACTGGAAATCACATTTATATTGGTTGACTTTTACTGAAATATTTGACATTACCACGTCTTATCACTCTCATACAGTGAGATCCAAAACAGGCTATATAATTACTGTGGTAGTGTGTAACTTAACTTCAGCATAACCTCAGATTTTCTTGTAGCCACAGTCTTTTTCTTTTTTAAATGAACCTGTACAACCAAAGAGGAAAATCAACTGAAATACCTGCTAGTTGTTTCACTTTTTGTAATACCGCCCAGGCATCTTAAATTATTCACCCTTGTACATGTGCATGTGAGTGTGCTATCTTTCAATCCCCCTGTCATTCATTTAATCCTCAAAACATTGCACACTACACTTAGACACAGGTGCACCTTTTTTAGTTGAATAAACAACGCCATTTTTTGGATTTTTTTTTTCTTTTATGAAAGATGCACAGTAACAGTTTTACTTGCTCTGCACACCTTCGCATGGGCACACACACACACACACACACACACACACACACACACATACACACACTTACATCCATTCAGAAAACACCAGCTACAAATGGGTTACTACCCTCATGAGTGTTACAACATAAATAACCGTAAGGTCATATGCTCTCTTGTGAAAAGGCCAGGGACCTTGCATTAGGGATTCGCATAACAGAGTAAAGGGCATTATTTCAATAACTTTAACTGTCATATACTACTTTAAATCGAGTCAATAACAATGATTCTGTAAAGATACTACATAGTTTGTATGCTCACTGCCAATGGTTGTATAAGTGTTTACTTCAAGGCTGGCCAAAGAGGTAAAGTATTTCATTTCCCACCTCAACACCTGACATGTAATACAGCAGTAGATTGCAGCACTGTTCTCTGGCCGACTGCCCCTCTGCTCCCAGGTTCACTATAATATTACATAATTTATGGGATTTAATGTACATATAAATTGTTTTCTGCAGTTGCTTTTTTCCCGGCCCTCTGTCAGGGTGTCCTTACAATACCAGACCTTAGGGATTATCTTATTATGTTTGTTTTAAAAGGAATAATTTCTCACTGCTCAACCCGAAACTCGTAGGGTTTTCTGCTGGAAAAAATAGCTCGAATATCACAGTGCTATTAATGCTGTGCAATCATCTAAGAATAAACATGCAGTCACGCAATGCATTTACATAATGTACTGTACATTCATGAATGAATTGCTTGGATGATTGTTTTTGTCTTTTTTTTTAATAAGCTTTGAGATCAAAATCAGGAACAAATTGGATGAAAGATTCTCAGCAGATGCAGTGAGATCATTGAAACAAGTCCAGGATATTCAGTATTTATGGGAATTAAGTGATGGCACAAAACAAATATTCGGTTTTTTAACAATAACAATAAATTGATTATTTTCCTATTCTACCTCGAGCCAGTAGTAGAGGCTCACGGTGTTACTCTACCTTGCTTGCACCAGCGCTTCCATTAATTCCCCCATTGATTGGCTAGACACTGGGATCACCTAGCCAGATCTAAATCAGTCACTAATTAAAAGAGCAAGATGAAAAGCAGCCGACACTACAGCCCTTCAGGACCTGTAAGGTGAAACATTCTGTAACAACCACAAACTAGGAAGCAGCTCAAGACTGAGCAGAAAAAGCACCTCGTTCTGCATAGTAATGATTCACAATCTTGTTCTGAGGATAAACAGATTAAACTGGTGTGGGAAACCTTCACTGATAATAGTTATCAGTGCCTTTTTACAAGGTCACACACAGGCAGGTGCACAGGCGTTCACACCAGCAGGCATGCATGTGCATAGTTTACACATATAAATTCAGGTGTTCAGATACTCTGACACTTACAAATACACACCCAAATATCTAACAAATTTTTCAGTAAGAGACAGGCAGTAAGCTAGTCTCTCTCACCAGCAGGTGCCACATGTTGCTGAAGTCAAGCCGGATTCTGTCTGCTTAAAATCTAACGCTGCATAACAATGTTGGGTGCATTGAGCTGCGTTCACAGCACATCTGGCTCTACCCCCGCTCATAACCAAAGGTGTTAGAAACACTTCTGCCAGCCTATCCTATAAACGGTGATGGATCAGTTTGGCTCAGGAAATGCACTCCCATGAAGACGGAAACCCGACAGAGGAGAGGAATTTGAGGATTGAGACCAGTGAAGCTTTTTTTGTGGAGCCTCAGAGGAAGAGGTGGTGAGAGGTTAGTGAAGGGGTTGTCAGAAACCCCGCTGTGTTGTCTTCACACAGCCAAATCTAGAAGCCCAATAATCCAGTGATGTTTTTTCAAATGCAACAAATATAAAAGTCTTCAGGTTTTTTTTATGTCTTAACATGTGAAGCTGTGATGTCTTAACTGAAATGTTTTATTACACACAGTCCACCACTCAGGTTAACGACATTCTGCAACAAAATCACAAACCTAATATAGTCAATTCAGCTTATTAAAGATAGATATGAGTGAGTATAAAAATATATCTTATTTCATATAGTGACACAATGCTAAAAGAAGATATAATAAAGCTTGTTCATTCCTGTTTATCTGGCGTTACTAACCATTTCATGGTTGACTACTGCTAAATCAGATGGTTAACCATTTTCCCTTTATTCCCATTTTGTCAGCGTGGTGTGAAGGCGGCCTTAGTGTCACCGTTACACATCAGTCAAGGCTCAGTATTATCAAATATGAAATTCCCATGGACATATGCACAGACATTTTCACAAGGTGACCCCACCTATGCACAGTTTTGTGACGCTCTTTGGTATTTGTTATCGTCAGTCTTAATATTTGGTGTAGTCGAAGCAGCATTCTGTGCCAGCAATTGATCTCTTTGCTATTTCCAATCACTGTTTAGTACACATTGTATGAATGAGTGCTTCCTTTTTCCAACGCTGCAGCCTTTGATAGAGAGTATGCCACAGTTATCATTGAACCAGATGACATAGCAATCAACTTGATGAGCCCAATCCCGCACCAAACCAAGGTTAGGGTCATTTATTGGCTCATTTGAAAAATTAGATTGAAATTGCTGTTACATAATTGAAAAGAGAGCATTCACTCCTAATCACCTTTCAAGAGATAGACTAAAGAAGGCTTGGGTTTGAAAAATGTTCAATTTGAATAATGAAACCTTACGACCTGAATCGAGAACAAATTAATCCTTACCCTGAGTCAGACTACCTGCATTCCAAGCATATTGTTCATTTCCTTCTTTTCAGTGTCAAAAACCAAAAGAGTCTACAAGACTGTCTAGAATCACAAGAGCGGGAGTTATTTACACACTGAGATGAAGCACATTTAAAACAAGTTCAGGAACATCAAACTATCTCCATCAGAGGCTTTCTACCATCTCCACCCTGACGTCTTCTCTTCCTCCCTTGTCTACCCTCCTTGTTGTACTGTAGATAACACACTGTGCAAATTCCATTCAGGTGCAAACACGCATATTTGCATTTGTAACAGCTGTATAGTCGGCACCTGTTTATGAAGGAATTTCACATTCAAACTTGAAAGAAAATAGAGCAAAGCTATTTCTATATGAAGTGATAAGGCAATAAAACAGGTTCAACTTTGCACCTGGTACCAGCACCTAGTAAATCCGGCACAGTCACTTCAGTACAAAGCCTCCTATAAATGCCAGCTCTTGGGTTCTTTGAGAAGAGAATGACAAAGGGTTTCAACAAAGCTGGCCCTACATGCAGCGCAGGAAGCCTTACAGATCAGGAGGCATGACACAGCAGCCCAGGCTGACATGCAACATGGACTTCAGACACAGGCTAACATAGTTTTTATAAATGCTTCCATTTCCTCTTTTTAATAACCACTTATGCTGTCATTTCCTGTCCCATCCATCATTGTGAAGCACCGCACCACACTGCTGCAAAACACTGCATGTCGCAAAATGCTCCTCCTCATCTTTTCACCCTCTTTCACGCTTATTCCTCATCCCTCTCTCCTGTTTTGTATGCTCGTGTGTGTTCTTTCATGATGTACACATATAATAAGTTTACAGTACAGTGTAGGATATAAGTTTGTGCATTCTGTGGGCAAGGTCCCAAGGTCTCAAACAAAACTGAAATTGGTGTGTGTTTGTATGCAAGTATCACATTCCCTGTGTGTGTCTGTTTTGGGTATGCTCTCAATGCTTGTGTGTGTCAGTGTGTATCTGACTGCATACCCACGGGTCCCTGCCTGAATGTACTTTTTGAGAGGACGTGTGATTGTGTATTGCATGCAGCCATGTGAAGCTGTGTGCCTGCTAGCTGCCTCCAGACTTGTATTCCCAAAACAAGCCGCAGGGCTCTGGCTCAGGTTTGTGTGCATTTGTGTGTGTATGCACCTGTTTGATAGCAACTGAGTGCAAGAAATGCACGCTAAATTCTCTCTCACTGATATGTGACAGTGATACCTGTGTGAGTGACTCTCCTTATGAATTTTTCTGTCTGTCTGCCAGCCTATCTATCTGTCTATCCGCTACCATCCTCAGCTGTTCCTGTCTTTTCTTCTACAATATGTCTTTTACTGTTTAGCGTCTTGGCCCAGAGTTTCGGTGTGACTGGGCTGGAGGCGGCACCTTAAGGCTGCCAAACGACAGCAGCTGCCACTCTGCTAAGAAGAAAATCTGCTATCAGTATTTCAGTCGATGTTACAGTAAAGTTATTCTACTGTAAATTAGTGTTATTTAATTCCTTCACTTGATGTACTGCTATAGTTTTTCATATCTCACGCTGGAAAAAAAAAAACACTGAAAAACATTAGAACCAGAGCAGCACTTTTATCTCATCCAGCTGTTTACTAGGATGTAGTTAGTATTAAAGTTCTGCATCCAAATTCAGCTCTGCCCTCTGAAAGAGACACAAAGCTCTAAAAAAACAAAACAAAAAAAAAACTTCTGTTGAACCAGTTTACACAAATGAGTTTCCATCGCAGAACTGGATGATTTTTTTTTTGTTTTTCTGCAACTTGTCATAATGAAATAGATCTTAATGTCACCATTACATCTAATTACCAGTGAGTGCTGTTGATGACTTGGCAGATGTGACAGGAAACATCAGAGAAGATTTGTTGTACCTTCCCAAATGTTATCAAGAAAGTTTATTTGCAAATTGGATCCAGAATATCTTTCAAAATCAACATTATTATTATTTTTACTGCATAGTTTCAATATGAAAATTAAATGAAGACAGGAAATCCCACAGGTGTCTTATGTATTATTTCAGTTGTCCAAATAAATTAGGATTCACATGTGGATCTCCAAAAGGTCTCATTCAGTCACAGAACACACATTATGAAGTTCAATGTTAACTGCTCTGTCACTTATGCATTCATTGCCATTTTAATTATTTGCTTCTTAATTCTTATTATTAACTCTTTAACATAGACAGCATGGTTTTTATACTAGAACTTTTTATTTTATTGTGTTTTGTTTTTTTGCTTTTTTTTTAAATTCAGATGCACTGTCTGGCACTGAGGGAGCATATAACTGGAAACATTTAGTGTTGGCTGTCATTTATTGTGTAAAAATCCTGTTTATGCATTAAGTGAGCCTCACACAGTTTAGGCTTTACTTTAGCACAATTAGGATTTAGAGATGAGTCGATCTGATAAATTGTTTCCCCTGCTGATTTTAATGGAGGACTTTGTTTCCTGAAATTATATGGATTTATTTAATGAGCAAAGATGTTATCAGAGAAAATATAGAATGTTAGTTACAGGGTCTGATTTATTTAGTTGCTGTGAGTAAGCATAAAAAACAGCATGCTCAATTCAAATCATGATAAATAAGAGCTGGTGGAGTGTGCCCAATTTGCATCCTCGTGCTGTATATAAACAGTCCACACACCACTGCAGTTGGCCATAGTGAAGGTGCAACATGTGTAGAAGACAGAGAAGGGTTAGAATAGAAGTGGGAGAGGGGAGTACTGTAATCGCTCCAAAACACCAGCCTCTGATCTCGTTAAAGACTAATTGATGTTCTATGTTAACGAGCTTTACCTTAATTAGTGGTATTAAAAAGAACACTGGGTGCAAAGTGTGGAGAGGGGTGGGAGAGGGGGTTTTGTGGGGCGGATAGGATTGAGGAAACTATCTACTAATGTTGCATCAAACAAGTGATGAAAGGAAAGGAGAAAGAATAAGAGGGAAAAGCAAAAGGAAACCGTGCAGGAGGAAGTCACAGGTTGTAGGGGTGAGCGAAAAGACGGAAAGGATTGAGGCAAAGAAGAAACAAGGGGATTGGCAGAAGAAAAGAGAGACAAGCGAGGGGGGGATTGAGCTAAGCTTGAAGGTTTTCTGTGCAGAAGTCGATGAATCAATGAGGTGAAATTGATGAAGAGCAAGAGGCTGGAGAAAACAAGCACACAAATGTTGACTCTATTCCTCTCATCTCATCTCCACTGCCTTCCAACCATGTCCCCCCTTAAGATATTCAGTTCCAGCCACCCCCGACTATTCCCTTCATTCTGCTGCTTTTTCAGTCCCTCACCCGGCTCTCCCCTCATGCCTTCTCTCCACCTCCTCCGCCTCACCTTCTCTCATCTCTCCCTCCCTCCACACCTTCTGTCTCCCTCATCAGCTCTCCTCTTTCCCCCCCCCCACCCCCTACT
>JAPTYR010188860.1:0-10218 GCA_029814505.1 Siphamia roseigaster
TCAGAGCACATCGATTTAACCAATCCTGCTTCAGATTGGCTTAAGCCCTGCCCACTTACATTTACATATATTTTTCAACTGAAAAAAAAAAAAGACAGGAATACGCAAATAAATAAATGTGGAAATACATAAACAAATACAGAAATCAGGAAATGCAAAAATATGTTGAAATAAATAAATATATTTTTAAAAGCATGCATAATTGAGGAAATAAATATTAAAATATAGAAATAAATGCATAGAACATACGCTTTTAATTATTAATTTCTGCATTTATTTATTTATTTCAAATTTAGTAATTTCTCATCCCTCATAAGTTTGCAGCAAAAAGTCTGCTGGTAGTATTCATCTATATATATTTTTTTAGACTGCATTATTTTCATACTGTAGTCTGTGGAAGTCTATTGTATTTATTCTATTGTAAAGACATAGTGTTGAAACCTAATGTCTCCATGCAGTTTGGAGGGAATCCAGTATCCTGCGCAATTGGTCTGGCAGTTCTCGATGTGATAGAGACAGAGGACCTGAGAGGAAACGCTGTAAGAGTAGGGGCACATCTTAAGGGACTGTCCACAGAACTACAATCACGGCATGAAATCATTGGAGATGTGAGGTAAAGAAACCATTTTACAATGGCTCACTCAATGGCTTTTTAAAGGTATAATTATATCGATATGTAAGATCAGAGAAATTCAGACAGTTGATAAACCAATGTCAACCTCAAAAAAGAACAACACTGTCAAGAGATAGACTATATTTGACTTTTGAGTTTCATAAACTAGACAGTTCTTGATCTTAACATTTCAGTGGCTGTAGTACATACCCAAAGGAAAGGTTCGTGAAAGATCCAATCGGAGCCAATTTATCAAATAAATTAATCGGTAGAAGGAAACACCATTTAACACATTCTCATCTTCTACTTAAATGTCCGGTCCATCTAAATTTGCAGATTCTTTTAAATATAAAGTATATACCAATGTTACACAGTTCCAAAATGCGTCGTCAGTTGCGTCATTCCTTTCTTTGCCTCCAAGTAATCCTTTATGGAGTTCTAACTGTACACTTGAAGCCCGTTAAAAAAAGGTTATATACATCAAAATAAACATAAGGATGCAAAATGTTTCTAATAAAATTTAATTAATTTTCATTAAAATTCCAGAAAAAAATGCTTGCTGGAAGTTCATAGAAGATTTTTTTGTCACAGCAGTACAATCTGTTACAACTGTGCTTTTCTTTTTACCATTTAATGTCCTCAGTGACCAGAAATAGACCATTCTGTCAGAAAAATGAGATGCAAACTCTCCTGTGCTGTATTCTAAAGTTTCTTTTACATTACAGAGGTGTAGGACTGTTCGTGGGCATTGAGCTTGTAACCAACAGGGAAGAGAAGACTCCTGCCACACAAACAGCAGCATATGTTGTTAAGCGGTACATCTTTTCCATATTAGCATCAAATTGAGATTTCAGTTTAGCACTTTATACTAAAACCTGTCAAAAGACAGTATGATTTTTTTTATGTTTAATGTAATGCAGATACTGTTCTTAATGATATGAAAACATTCATATTTCATCAGGTTGAAGGAGGAGTACCGAATCTGTGTGAGTACAGATGGCCCCTGGGAAAACATCTTGAAGTTTAAACCTCCTATGTGTTTCCATATGGAGGATGCTGAACATGTAGTGCAGAGCATTGATCACATCCTCACAGGTTAGTAACAGTAATACAGAACATCCAAACCCATGATGTTATGGCAGCTGTATTCCAATTTCCCATCTTCAGTAGGACCTGCAGCTCTTTTTACTAAGTACACGTGGTTGCATATAATATGCATGGAATGACACTTTTCATAAGAAAGTGTTTTCAAGCTCATGATCTTGTTGACACTTACTGGATGCAGAGGATTAGGACTGCTTGATTGACTGCAACGAGCTCTTGTTCTGGTAAACTGCATTTTGCACACCATGCACTTGACATTTTTTGTGTCATAAAATTATGACAATTTGGAATGCAGCGGTATTGTGTACACTAAGTAAAACTTATGTCTAACATTTCTTCCAAAAATACAAAAACCTTTGTTTCCCCTCATACCAGACATTAAAGCCAAAGACCTTAAACTGGAAAAGGAAGACATCTAAGGTTTGTTAAACCTGTAGAAAATGTTTAATTCATCAGACATTGTCAGATGGTCACATTCATTAAGTTCAGAGGTAGAAATATGAATGTCTGTACTTTAAAGTTCCATTAGATCAAACACGTTCATTTCATTTGACAAAACATGTTGCATCTTCTCATTCAAAAATGACCATGGTGGGGACCATCACCTATAAACACTGACTTTGAAATAAGTTAACACTGAGGCTCAGATTTTAAGAGTATTCTGGTTGCTGTGTATTGTCAGTATTGGTAAGATTACTGCTTAAAATTCAACTTCTTTTCTTTTTCCTCCCCCAGTGCCACGTGGTGCCTGCTACAGCACTACTATGACCTGGACATTGAAAATTACACTGTTCATACAACTTCTACAGTCGTTTTCACTTATAATAAATAAACACTTTCGCCTAAGCCAATGCTTATTGTCTTTATTAACAGTAGCAATATTTTTTATTATTATTATTTTTAAGTCCCACTCAACTCTAATCAGCAACATGTTGTCAGTACACAGTACGGTTAAGATAACTTACCAGACCATTATTTTTAAACTCCTGGACACATTCACAATAATGCTCAAGTATCGCAATTTCACATCTAGTGGGGTGAGCATTAACACTCAGCCAGTTATCCTGCAGCCAGCGATGCCCACTCCCACAGCTTTCCAAATAGGCATCTGTAGAGGTGTTAACATTACTCAAGACGAAACAAGCAAGCCATTTAACAGTACAAAACATTTAACATTAACTTTACAAATAATAACAAAAAGATCCATGTGTAATATAAACCAAAAGTTTATTTCTACCAATTTGCCCAAGACACTAGAGGAATGAGTTTCCAGTGAGAGAGGGAGTACCCTCTTACATTAACAGGCTTGCGTTCAGTTGTATAATACTAGTAAAGCCACTTAAAATTGCAGACATGATGGGGAAAAAAATCTCCTTAAAAGCCAAAAGGAAAAAAAAAAAAGATGCTGGTTGTCTTCGTCTACTAGGCCATCTGCACACATTCACTTGACACACTTACAATGAACCCTTTGATTAGTTTAAATCCCTTATTTTGTCTCAACCCATATCTGAAGCCATGCAACTCGCATCCAACACTCAGCACGGGAGAAAAGAACTAAAGATCTAGAACACCAAAAGAAAAAAAAAAAGCAAAATTGTTTTATTTGTGAGCTTTAAAAGCTCTTGCTCCTGCTCATCTGTAAATCCAGTAGACATGTAAAAATACAACCATACAATACATTAGATTCAAAAAGGTACCAAAAAGTACAGTAAAAATAACACTTCCATCACTGGAAATGTAAATGGACACAAAACAATATAAAATAAAAAGTGGAAAAGTGACATTTGCTTCCCCAGTTCCTCACTTGATCTGTACAAATGGAGCATGAGTCCAAATTTCTGCCAACTCCAAAGGAAAAGCCAGAGCCCATGTTCGCTGTGGTCAGACCATGGATCTCTTTCTTATTTACTTTAGACCTTAAGAGAAAAACACGGTGCTTAACGTTACTGTGTATAAACCAAATATGGCATGCAGTTACACAAAGACAGACAGGTGTATGAATGAGTTTGACAGGTCAGTGAATGGACGAACATACTTTGGGGGAAAGGGAGGGGGGACACGACCACTAACTGTTGCACCTAGCACCCTGGTGAAAGGTGAAACTGTCCTTATTCTGGTTCTCAACCACCACCAACTCAACCCTTATTGATCAAGTAGTGTTTGTAGAGATGCATTTTAAGATGGCCGACAGGTGGAATGATCAGACCCTAACACAGGCCTGTCTTAACCCCACCAAAATGCTTGAATGGATTTAAAGTAGATGGAGATCTTTGGGGTCAAAAAGGCACCAATGGTCACAGCTATGTTCTCATACTACCACGGATGATGCAAAAATGCATACCTGCACTACGTGTGATCAGTATGGCTTGTAGTTACTCTGGTGGCCTCCACGTCTTGGAGTTTTCCCATAGCTTGTATTGCCCTGGTCTGGAGGACAAGAGAAAAAGGGACTGAGTTCTTCTGTACAACAAGGAGGACCAAGAAAATAAAGTTTCTCTCATTCTTTTTTCTTTTCCCTGGGGGCACTTATCGCTTACTGTAATCGTATCCCCCATAGCCGTAATAACCAGCAGGGTAGTCATAGTTGCTATAGCCGCCATATCCATAGCCTTGTTGTCCATAGCCATAGCCCTGGTTGTATCCGTGGTTCCAGTAGTTGTAGCCTTGGTTCCAGTTTTGACCTTGACCTAAAAAGAACATGTGACATCTGTATTAAAACCAAAGTTGCACATGAGCCTGCTGTAAATCACAAATGTACTATATTTTGTATCACTGGCATCTCAGATTCCACATTAGCTCATAGAACCTTTTCACCTTCAGCAGTCAACTATAAAAATAGTACTTTAATTACACATATGCATAGTTAAGTCTCAGTATCAAAAGACAAGTGAAGCACCCCTCGTGATCAGTTTTGTGGATAAACAAGTGGTGCCAGGCCCATACCTCCACGACCCCTGCCGCGTCCAAATCCACGAGCGCCATACTGCTGTTGCTGGTAGACCTCTTTGGGCTGGGCAATTTTGATTTCACACTGCAAAAGCACAAGACAGTTGCACTGAATATAGAATAACTTGCAAACTGAGTTTGTTACTCCCAGTTACCTGTAGAAACTTCATCTGTTATTACCTTGCTTCCACCGACGTTGTGGTACTTCTTCTCCATCACTTTCTTGACAGGTGCCTCTTCTTTATATGTGATAAATACAAATCCCCTTCTCTTTTCTGTCTTTGGATCTTGTGGAAGCTCAATTGTCTCAATCTAAAAAATAAAATAATGAAAACCCTAAATATTACAAGACTAAAGGACTCCACGCACTGACTAATCAGACTAAACAGCATACCTCTCCAAAGGTCCCAAAGTATTCCTGAATAACATCCTTTGAAGTGTCTGGATTAAGGCCTCCAACAAAGATTTTCTTGACTGGATCCTTCTTCATGGCCATGGCCTTCTTGGGGTCAATCTGTCTGCCATCGAGCCGATGCTCCTTCTGTTCAAGAACCTGTGAAAAGAAAAAAAATTGTTACTTTCAATTGTCCATTTTGCAAATATACAGGAACCTCATGAGTCCTCAGCAAAAGCGCTGCTCCACTTACTTTGTCCACACTGGCTGCATCTTTAAACAGAATGAAGCCAAATCCTCTTGACCGGCCTGTCTGCTGGTCCATCTTTATGGTGCAGTCTGTCACCTCACCAAATTTAGAGAAGTAATCTTTGAGATCCTTTTTGCTTGTATCCCAGCTGAGACCACCAACAAACATTTTCCTAACCGGAGAAGGAGGAAAAGGACATGTTTAGAATTACAGTCAGTGTGGCTACGCCAACTTTATATATGGCTGTGGGGGGTGGGGTGGTTGTCGACCGTAGGGGGTGTAAATGTACACACTGTTCCCGAACATCTGTTGACCCGGTGACGTCGGGGGGATCTACGTTAGTGTAGCTTTAGGCAATTTTTCCAACATCAATTAAATACAGTGAAAATCATTACATCGAGACAACAGTCGGCACAATCTGCCCACAGAATCCCATAAAGCATTCTATTTAGATGTGATCTGTGCTCCGGTGCCCATCCCCCCTCCGCTCTGCACATGGCGCCAACAAAGGCCGGCTGAACAAAGAAACATGGGAACCCACGAGCGCTTATTAAAAGCTCTGAGTTTAATTTATGTTTGACATTTTTTCGCATAAAACTTACCCGGCATCCTCTTCGCCTTTGCTGGCGTCGATTTGGCCACCCTCCGTGCCACCGTTTTGCGAATTCCCGTCGTCGGGCCCAGCACCCTCTTCGCAGATGGCGCTGCCGTCGTTCCCCTCCTCGGCGTTACCGGCTCCGTTAAACTCATCCTCGCCTTCATGGCCGTTTTCTGATGTTTCCATGTACTGCTGCTCAATCTCAGACATCTTGCACTATTGAACCTAAGCACAATGAAAGGTATTTTACCTCCAAGCCACGCCGGTTATATAATCCTTCTTGCATCGCCATTTCCACGGTGTCAATACATGCATTTCCCACCATTTTGCCCGGCACGCCATCCTTCCATACATTCAAACGGAATTACTTTGGCGTACCAATAAATGGTTAATAGTAACCTTCACCGACATTAAATTATAACCGCCCAAAGCATTGCGCACTTTACATTTACAGGAGAGATTAGAAAAATGCGTCCATCTGTATTACACTGATAAAATGAATCCGCACTACACAACTCAAATTCGCAGTTACGTAATGCGGAGGCCGTGCTCGTCGCAACAGAGGCCCGTATATTCTAATCAGTACAAATATTTTAACATATACGCCAAAAATAATTTAAACAAAGGTCATTATTACAATTAGTGTACTTACGTGACACTATACTGACAAAGCCAAGGCTAAACAAGTACGAAAACCTGCTCGCTGGTCACACAACCGGAGAGCTCTCTTCAAGATGGATTCTCCCACACGACGACAACTCGTGGTTGGTTTTCTAGAACCGGCAGGGAAAAAAATGACATTTCTGTGAGGCCGTCATCTGATTGGATGACCCGAACTGTCAGTTAAGGTTCTGACCAATCAGGCACGCACTGCCTTCTCTTTGCAGAAAACGTTAACGCCCTTTACACACAGGAAGGAACTTGGGTAGTCTTTTCTGTATGTCGCTAATAAAAAGGTTGTATTCACTGTATGGCATTTTGAAGTAATTATACAAACGTAACATATGAAGAAGAGCTCAGTCTATACCATATATAAACGTCAGTCGTTGTAACTGACTTAGAAGCTTAGTTAAGTTAATGTAATTCATCTGGATCTGGGAAAAAACGTAGTCACACGCGACAATAGTGCAACAGAGGGTTGAAAAGAGACAGTGAAGACCATTAGAAAATATCCTAAATGTAGATTCTGGTATTTTTGAAGGTGCAATGTATCTTGATAGGAACTCAACCACAAACATTGGTGTCAGGAACCCTTTGGTTTATATGCTCTTTTTGTACTTAGTCATTGTACATTTTTGTACATTGCTACAAACACAAATTCACAAGCATCTTCATTTATTTTGTTAAAGCTGTCTGGAGCTAAACAGAGAAAATTGTAAAATGCTTTAAGAAACATCAAATGTAATCATATGAACACATTAATCAGCTGTAAAATGCATGTATTTATTTATTTATTTATTTCAGTGTTGTCATTCTGTATCTTCCACATTAACCCCATCACATACTTGTGGCTTATTTGGGTTGTGTTTGATCAGCCAGTCAGCAAGCCAAATCTATTAAGAGTTAAAAAAAAAAGCAGAAAAAATTAGTAACACATTTCAGACACCAGAGGAATGGTAACCACCAGTGGCAAAAGTATTTTCTTATCATATACTGTACTTACACAGGGGTTGAATGGCTTGTGCTTACACAGTTCAGTGAGTCCACGCAACAGTGTTGGGTTGACATGCCTGCTCAAGTATTCTTCAGTAGCTTGTCTGGTTGGAAAGGGTTCAATAACAGCTGCAGGTACAAAGCATTTGTATCGTACTGTAATAAATTGTAATAATATAGGAATAATTGTACCTAAGTGTGCACAACTTACAGTTTGGAAATATGAATTTGATCTCCCTCACAGCTGCATGAAATGATTCACTACCGTGGAGGGCATTTTGCAGGTCAGAAGTACCATACTTGGCTCTGAGGCTGGATAAGACATTGAAACTTTTTAACATTCTACCAGGTAATAATGCTGTAATTGATTTGCCAATTCATTGGCATTTAATATGCAGTGAAAATGCCTATTCTCTATATAGAATCCACATAATCTACTCAATAAAACCTGCCTTTGTTGTATTGCAGCTTTTGTTTGTTTTCTTTTTTTTCAATGAAACATTATATCAATATCTTCAGAGTTAATAGACTGACCATTCTGGATGACTTTCTCTGGCCTTGGTGCTGTTGGCAGGTCCTATGATGGACTTCCAGTGGGCAATGGCATTATCCCGGGCCAGAGTCAGGGCAAATGTGGGCCCAGAGCTCATGAAGGCAGTCAAACTGGGAAAGAAAAGCTTTCCATACTGGTCTGCATAGAAGTCACTGCATTGCTCAGGACTGAACTGCAGCTTCCGCTTCTGTAGCAGGAGGTATTTATTTTACAGTTTGTAAATGAAAATAGCAGAATTTATCAAACAACCAAGATACATTTTAAAAAGTCTTTTGAAAAGAAAGTATTTTATTCTCATGGCCTTTCAAAAATAGCAAACAAACATTTGTGTGAAATTAGTTTTAGAATTGCTGGAGTTAAATTTAAAGTCCCAAGTCATAAAAGATATTTTGTACTGTTTTTATAAATATTACAACCAACCTGCAGAATAGTGAAACCCGATTTAAGAATAATGTCTTCAATCTCTTCAGTTTTGTGAATGGCGTCTGGCTTAATCAGAGCTAGAGTTCTCTCCACATAAACACGACGACTTTTTGTTTGGTCCATCTTCCTGTGTGCTAGGGAAATTCAACACAAGCTAAAGGTAAATGCAGTTTACCTCTTTAAAAGTAGAAAAACTTAAAGCGGGCGGGCATTTAAAACACTGCATTTAGCTCACGTAGTCCAGTGTTTGGGTTGCTAGGAGACAGAGGTCTACGGTAAGCCAAAGAGAACAATCTACAGGTTTGTTGTTTTTTTTCCTGGTACGAAATTAAAACAAAAAAAAATTTGGTAATTTTTATTGGAACTTTAGAACATACATACACACTATGTATGTTGGGACACTGGTTATATATACATTACAATATACACACTCTTAAAGAGGACATTACAATGTCAATGCCAAAGAACACATTCAATGAATATATTGAAAGGAAATAAGGAATATGTGACTTAATTTAAAAAAATTAAAAAGGTAGTTTTAAAACAAGTATATTGTAAAATGTTTAAATAAATAAACAGAGGAGCAAATTTAAAAAAGTCAAAACAACAAATATCGCTTAATTTCATTGTTTAATTTCTTGGCTGATTTTAGAGACAATTATTTCAGTGATGAAAAGAACAATTTTAAATTATTTATAAACCAACCAAAGGATGGCTTAGAATTTTTCCATTTACAGCAATGAATATGATATTTACACAATAGAATAATCATATTAGTAAGATCAGATACAGACACATTTAAATTATCCATAAAATAACAAATATCAACAGTATCAAGCAACGCTACATCATCAATTTTAAGACAACCAGTTCTTAATGTCAAACCAAAATTTTTAAGTAACTGGACAAAAAACAAAACAAATGTTCTAATGTTTCCTCAGATCTGTCACTACAGGAGCAAGTGTCGACTTCAAATTTACAATCGACAGTTAACAATCGTCCAAACCACTAGTTAACTAAAGAGCGGTAGAGAAAACAGAGTGGACACTTTCATACACTCCATTGTAAAAATAACAGAAGAAATATTTACCTACTTCCAGGCTATGGGGCCACCAATAGTTCCATACACTGAGTATCAGTGTCAGAACACATTCATTTCTACTGCTGCTGATCTTGCAACTCCTGCGATAAGTTAATAAAATATTCTCATCTTTCAAATTATCTAGTGTATTTCCTGTATTAACAGACATTTATACTGTAAATTCTGTTTTCTTTGGTATGTGCTAGGTTTTTTATAAATGGAACTTATGCAACAATTATGTTTGATTTTCAGCTGCAGCCCTATAATTAGCGAGCTTGATTTGTCCAGCTATTGAGATCTAAACACCAAACGATTAAATTTCTAAAGTAAAGGAATATTAGTACAAATTTTGTTATCAGTGGATTTTATTGTATTTGTTTTGCTGAATCTGCTGGTGTTCGGTTAAGTTTGTCAGCTGAGGTCATGTGATCATTTGTGTCATTTACTGCAGGTAAAAATATGGGTCCATTGTGCCATCCACCCATCCATTATCTTCCGCTTATCCGGGGCCAGGTTGCGGGGGCAACAGTCTAAGCAGGGATACCCAGACCTCCCTCTCCCCAGACACCTCCATCAGCTCCTCCACTGTGCCATTTATTTTAT
>JAPTYR010188862.1:0-10216 GCA_029814505.1 Siphamia roseigaster
AACAACCCATTTTCCCGTTTTTTTTTGTTATTTGGTTCTGACTTGAAAAACAAAACAAATGGTACATGGACCTAGAAGCTTCAAAAAACACATTTTTATCTCTATCCTTTTCTGTTCTCTGAAATGGGCAAAAGTTTCACAGTTTTTTAAAAAATAGCAGCTGTGTATTACAAAGGACATTTCATTAAAAGATGAATAATAAATAAAGAAATTTTTAAAAATGTATCTGGAGGAGAGAAAAAAATTATTCAGTTTCCAATCAAGATAATTATTTAACACAAAAATGCTCAAACTTTCACTTTTCTGGATCTCAGGAGGATATTATAACATGCAATAAATGGTGATTAAAAAAATGACTGTGATTTGACTATGATTCAGTTCGTTTTATGCTACGTCACTGTCAACAATAGGCCGTCTTCTTAGGCAATTGTAAATGACTGCGAGATTTTGAAAGACAAAAAAGTTCCCGGGAAAACTGAGCAAATTGTCTCAGTCATGTATATTGTCTAACCTTTTAGTCAGAATAAGATTGGGGAGGAAAAAGAAAAATTTTATCCTTAGCGTTTAGAGCTAGGGAGTCGGCCTCATTTTTGTTCAAGTTCCACTTTCAGAAAAATGTATTGTGCAGAGGGCCAGAGCAGTAAAATAATTATATAATATATAAATAATGTCAACTCCAAACAACACTCTATATTTTTGAATGAAAAAAGTTAAATTATATCATGGAAATGTTTACATATACCAATGATTCTTTAAAACAGTGTGAATAACATAAACTAACATTTAAGAAAAATAAGTGCAATATTATGCGACCTTTGATCATTGACACATGTACATATTAACTTCCAGATCACACAGATACAATAATGTTGAAATTAGGTTCCACATTCAGACCAATTCAATCTCAAGTGGGTCAGACCAGTAAAATACTGTCATAATAACTTAGAAATAATGACAACTCACATTTTTTGGTTTGTAAAGGTTAATTTTCCATGTAATTTCACATTATTGACACTACAACAAACTATTATTTCACCCCCCCAAAAAAAGTGAACAAACTGATCAAATATAACCTGAATTAAAACAATGTCTACTATCTCCAGTATAATTTCTGCATTTCACAAATTCATCCCAAGGGCCAGACTGGACCCTCTGGTGGGGTGGATGTGGCCCCCAGTGCTTAATTTGTAAAGTGGGAGGTCCCGGAGCACAGAGAATGAGTGGCTCTGGTTCCAAAAAAAAAAAAACAAAAGGGGGGGGGGGCCTTACGAACGGGCGCCACACCAAAAATACCCTGATACCTGCTCCCGCCCGCATATATTATGGTTTGTCCTGTTCCCACCCCACTGAATCCAACGTCAAACAGTGTACTAATAGACATACAGCAAGGGCTGCACAGAACTGGTGCGCGTGGCACACGCTGTGCAGCCCATTAAGCGCATTGACATGCCCTTGCGCACCGACAGCTGGGGCTGCTCGAGAGGAAACACTCGTCTAAATCTCCAAGAAGCAAAAGCCCCACTAAGTAACTATTTGGGTGTTCCACCACTACCTTCAAAAAGACCCCAGACTGAACTGACATCTGAGCTGCACAAAAAAAAAGAGTGTGCGTGGAAGACACTTTTCCACGCACACACAAATGTTTTCAGGACATCTGGTCACCCTACGACCATATATAATATATCTTACCCCGGATTAAAAACAACAATGTTTGGCACTTGTAATATGAATATTTGAATCATTGTGTGAAATGTATTTCATGCAAATCTATACTTTGCGGGACTCCAGAGAACATTCCCTTATCCTACTCCCGAAACCACCCCACCATTACCACCTGCTCCCGCAAGAGGTTGTCAAATGTGGACCTGCTCCGCATGCTTTTTGGCTTTTCATTCCGTGATTTCTGCTGGAGTCCTGTCCCGTTGGAAGCTCATCCAGAATAGTTCTCCACACTTGTCCTATATGTCTGGATCAGATTTTTTTGGTTTTGATTTTACATGGTTTATCTGACAAACTGTAAATACTGAATGTGCTTTTAATATGGTTACATTTTTGAGCAGCCTTACTTGAGTTAAATATTTGACTACTGGGAATAACAGCACGTTTAGAGTTAAATCTGACTGAGCAAATGGCAAAAAAAGAAAATATTTAAGATCCATGTCATCAAACTAGCTGTGGTTCCATATTTGTAGTAGAAGAGAGTTTTCTCCCTGTGGTTATCCACACTCCGACAGTTTGTCATACCAGACTAACTCATAATAACTAGAAATATAAGCACTCTGAGATCACAGACTTCTGCCAAGCAGCTCAGTTTCCCCTATATTGGGATTTACACCTAAAATAGCAGTTCTACAGTTATTTTGTCTACATCTATAGATTCCTTGACCCTGAAAATGTACCTCTAGCAAGTGGATTCATGCTGATATCATAATTAGTTCAGTAGTTATTCACAAAATTGTCTTTTTCGATAATGGCGGCGTTCTTCCGGATTACCACCAAAATCGAAACATTTATTCCTTTCACCATCCTCAATGTTCCATGAACATTTCAGCAAAATCTGTTTATAAGTTTTTGAGTTATTTGGAACACAAACAAACAAACCGATGCTGCCAAAAACATTACCTCCTTGGCGGAGGTAATTAGAACCTGATAATCCTAAACCCCAGACCAAGCATATAGGGCCTGATCTACTAAGATCCCAATGTACTAATTTTCATGTGCAATCCAGAATTTTGCATGTGGGATTGAACTGTGGTTTGCGTGTGATTTACAAATAATGCTTGTGAAAATGACAACAGGTACAAAGTCTTGGAGACTAACCTATTTAAATGAGGATTTTGTGTGGACTAAACTGCTCTGGGATCTGCTAGCACTAATAGGAATGGGCCAGTGTGAAATGTTCCAGAAATGTGACACTTAACGACTTGTTTCATTGAAGGTTTTGCATGACTCATTCATCACCCCACCCCCTGAAACGAGTGAGGGGTATCATTTGTTTTTTGGTTTGTTTATTTTTGTTTGTCCATCTGTCTGTGTGTTTGTCAACAACTTTACACAAAAAGTAAAGTTGTTGACAATTTCCATGATATTGTCAGGAAAGGTCTAAGGTGGTCCAGAATAGATCCCATTACATTTTGGTGAATGTAGGTCAAAGGTCGTCATAGTCAAAAACACAAATGTGTTTTCGCAATGATAAGAGATAGGACGAATCATGTAAAACATGTTTGGTGTGCCTGGTCCATTTATGTTTTCATTTAAGAGTTGGGAGGTGGGGGAGTGTTATATTGTATGGCTGTCAGACGTGTTGTGCTGAAATCTACTCCCTGCCGAAAACTGTTCCCCCTGTTCTCACTGGTCCAGAAGTGGAAGTGCCATGGTACCACTGTTCACCTCTGAAGAACAGGCCACCCCTCCAAGATCATGGCAAAAGGAAATTGCTTAGGCCAGAGAAAACCCCTCCATCACTCTTGAATACCCGAAGAAGTCTCTCCAGGGTGCTGGGACTGACATACACAAGTCCACAATATCCCACTTTACACAAGGAAGGTCTCTATGGGCGTGTTGTAAAGAAGAAGACAATTCTGAAGAAACAACATCTCAAGGCTCATTTTAAGTATGCCACCACACATCTGAAAGACACTCCTGCGATGTGGGAATGTGTGATCTGGTCAGATGAAATGAAAATAGAACTTTTTAGCCTGAACACTAAGAAGTATTATTTGGCACAAAGCCAACAAAGCTGATGATCTGGCTCACGCCATCCCTACCGTGAAACATGGAGGTGGAAACATAATGTTATGGGGCTGTTTCTCTTCCTCTGGTCCTGGTAAGCTTGTCCGTGAGCAAGGGATTATGAATAGTGCAAAATACATCAACACCCTGGAAGATAACTTCTTCAAGTCTGCAAAAAGCCTGAACGTTGGGAAGAAGTTCACCTTTTCAATTGGACAATGATTCAAAACATATGGCTTGAGTGATACAAGAATGGTTCAGGAAGAAGAAAGTGAAAGTTTTAGATTGGCCCAGCCAAAGTCCAGATCTCAACCCAATAGAAAACCTGTGGAGGGATCTGATGATTGCTGTCCACGGAAGGTCACCAAGTAACCTGACTCAGCTGGAGCAGTATTACAAAGATGAGTAGGTAAAACTGTCCAAGGACCATTGCACAAGACTTATTGCTGGCTATCCAAAGCGATTGGAAGCTGCTATTGCTGCCAAAGGAGCTGCAACCAAGTGCTGATTGTGACTTAATGACTTACTGTGAATCCTTTTGCAACAATGAAATGCAGACATGGAATCTATTCATAGTAAAGAGTGCTTACAAACAAAAACAGTGATGTATTGTTGTGTTTGTGCTATTTTCTCTCCTATAAAAAGGTGAAACTCAATTTTGCTTTGTTCTGTTCTGAGCAATTCAATTTTGGTCATGGGTATCAATACTTTTGCAACCCACTGTACCCGTTTCCATTACAGATGCTATAGTACCCGTTTCCATTACCGATACTATAGTACCCGTTTCCATTACAGATGCTATAGTACCTGTTTCCATTACAGATGCTATAGTACCAGGATGTCATCATGAGGTGCAGTGTAACTCCCGTGGTAAACTCTCGTTGCTCCATCAAGCTCACACCGTTTTTTTTTGTTCCTCCACCAAAACCAGAAATGTTTAATCCACCACGATCGACCACGGTGTTGTTTTGTGGACTGACATTATTGCGTTGGACTGAATTAACTGACTGCTCTGTTCACTGTAACACCAAATTGGGTTTTTAAAAATGATAACGCAATGATGCAGACGACTCCACCAATCAGTGTCTACGCTGATGACCCATCATGTTATCGTATCACTTGGAACCTCAGCGGAGTAGATGCCAAAAATCTAGTTTGTAGTGGAAACGCATCAAAGCAAGTAGAACCGATACTAATGGAAATGTGGCAAAATATACAGAAGATATGAAAGCAGCTTCTAGAATTCTGCAAAAATACTGTTGGACCTGCTGCTTTTTCTTTCTCTCCTCCATCTTTTCCTTCATGTTCTCCTTCATCTTCTTCGTTGCCTTCTCCTTTTTCATTGTCTCCTGCTTCTTCTCCTTATTTCCTTTCTTCATCTTCTCCTCCTGTCGTCTTCGTCGTCGTGTCCATCTTCTCCTTATTTCTTGTCTTCTCCTTTTGTCTCCTAACTCTCCTTCTCCTTCATCACCTCCTTCATCTCCTTATTTATTTTATTTTTTTATTTTTATTTGATTATATTTGATTATATTTTATTTTACTTTGTTCTATTTTTTAAATTTTGTTCCATTTTGATTTCTTCTATTTTATTCTGTTCCATTTTCTTGTATTTGGTTCTGTTCGTTGGGTGAATACATTTGTAACTGGAGGAAGTGTGGGTACTCTTCTTAAATGTTCTTCAGAGTCCTGCTGTGAACCCAAACCCTGGAGGATCAGTCGTCCACTCATGCTCTATTTCTCCTCCTCCTTCTTTTTTGTCCACACCCACTTGGCTTCTGTCAGACTCTGTGAAGGCGGCGGTGGAGGAGGCGCAGGAGTTGCCGCTGTGCAGCTGCCGCATGGAGACGCCCAAGAGTCGAGAGATCCTCATCCTGGCCGACAGGAAGTGCATGGCCACGGAGAGCGTGGACGGACAGCTGACGCGCTGCCAGAGCGCCGTCCTCAAACACGAGATGATGCGTCCGTCCAACTCTGTGCAGCTGCTGGTTCTGTGTGAGGACCACCGCAGCGGGATGGTCAAGCACCAATGCTGCCCGGGCTGCGGCTTCTTCTGCAGAGCGGTGAGTCTGAGGCCCCGCCCACACTGAATCCTAGTTTATACTTTTGTGTCGTGGCAATGGCGTAGCTACGGCGTAGACCCTACGCTGTCATTGAGTATTCATAGTTCTGTGTCAAGAGAACGCGTTGCTCTGCAATTCACCGCCAAGCTGCTCAAGGGGTGTGTCTGTGTGTGGTTTCAAGGGATCTTGTCGGATTCTTTGGTTTTATTCTGGTCAGACAGCCTGGTGTTTGTCATCCGTCCGTCTGTAGAACGCCTTGAAGAGCAGTCGTAAAGGTGGTCATACTTCCGTACCTCCTCGATAATTCTTTCATCAGCTTGGTCCATTTTGTGGGTTCGTAGGAATGCTAGGATTGTTGGACTATTGCTCAGAGAACCCGAAATTAAGTTCAGAGCGGACCAATCACAGTCCTTGACATTCACGTCACAACGTGTCGACACGATGCGTAGTCCAGATTTTTTGGAGGTGCATGTTAGGTTACGATGTAGGGACCGCATAGGGGTCTGTGTCGACGGCGTAGCTGCTCCATTGTCACGATGCAGAAGTATAAACCAGGCTTGAGGCTGAAGCCCCACCCACAGTGAGTCTGAAGCCCCACCCACAGTGAGGCTGAGGCCCCACCCACACTGAGTCTGAAGCCCCACCCTTTACTGAGGCTGAAGGAGGCCCTACCCACAGTGGGTCTGAAGCTCCACCCACAGTGGGGCTGAAACCCCACCCACACTGGGGATGAAATCCCACTCAGTCAGAGGCCCCACCCACACAGAGTCTGAGGCCCCACCCACACAGAGTCAGAGGCCCCACCCCTGTTACTACTCAGTGGAAGGATACATGTTATTAATAGAACTGTTGAATAATGAAGATTATAATCAGATTAATCACAGGTTTAATGTGGATTAATTGTGATGAATGGTATATAATTGTGATTAATTTTCCCCTTTCCTTCTTCTCCTCTTCCATCTTTTTCTCCTCCTGCTTCTCCTCCTTTTTTGTCTTCTCCTTCTTTACCTTCATCTTCTCCTCCTCCTTCATCTTTTTCTCCTCCTGCTTCTCCTCCTTTTTTGTCTTCATCTTCTTCTTTACCTTCATCTTCTCCTCCTCTTTCTCCTCATTCTACTTCATTTTTTTCTTCTCCTTTCTCTTCTCCTCCTTCCTCTCCGTCTACTCCTTCTCCTCTCCCTCCTTCTCCTCCTCCTCCTCCTTCTTCAGGGAACCTTTATGGAGTGCCAACCAGACGTCAGTATCTCCCACCGTTTCCATCGTGCCTGTGCGTCGGTGTTGAAAGGTCAGAGCTTCTGTCCTCACTGTGGAGAAGAGGTCACCAAGGCCAAAGAGGTGACCATCGCCAAGGCCGACACCACGTCCACCGTACCCCTCACCCCCGTCCACGGACCTGCCACACCCGGGGCCCCTGAGGGCCGAGCGGACACCACCACCGACAGGTAGGTAGTCAGCTGATCCACCGACAGGTAGACAGACGGTCAGCTGATCCACCATCAGGTAGACAGACAGTCAGCTGATCCACCGACAGGTAGGTAGTCAGCTGATCCACCGACAGGTAGGTAGTCAGCTGATCCACCGACAGGTAGACAGACGGTCAGCTGATCCACCAGCAGGTAGACAGACGGTCAGCTGATCCACCGACAGGTAGGTAGTCAGCTGATCCACCATCAGGTAGACAGACAGTCAGCTGATCCACCAGCAGGTAGACAGACGGTCAGCTGATCCACCAGCAGGTAGACAGACGGTCAGCTGATCCACCGGCAGGTAGACAGACGGTCAGCTGATCCACCGACAGGTAGACAGACGGTCAGCTGATCCACCGACAGGTAGACAGACGGTCAGCTGATCCTCCTGTTGTTTCAGCTCCTCCTGTTGTTTCGGCTCCTCCTGTTGTTTCGGCTCCTCCTGTTGTTTCGGCTCCTCCTGTTGTTTCGGCTCCTCCTGTTGTTTCAGCTCCTCCTGTTGTTTCGGCTCCTCCTGTTGTTTCAGCTCCTCCTGTTGTTTCAGCTCCTCCTGTTGTTTCAGCTCCTCCAGTCTGGCCGTCAGTGCGGATCTGGGCCGGGCTGACAGTTCTTTTTCCGCTCGTCCCGCTCTGGAACTTGACGTTCCCGGTTTGTCCAGAACGCCGACGCTTTCCGCCGACGCATCCGCAGGACACCACAGCCTTCATTCAGGACCCTCGAAAGAAACGCTGGAGAGCATCCTGGTCGCCCTGGATACGGAGAAGTGAGTTTGACTTGACTCCCCCCTCCCCCCCTTCATTCTGTATGGCTGGTTTTCTGAAGCTCCACCTCTTTTCTGAAGCTCCTCTTCTTTTCTGAAGCTCCACCTCTTTTCTGAAGCTCCTCTTTTCTGAAGCTCCACCTCTTTTCTGAAGCTCCTCCTCTTTTACTGGAGCTCTTCCTCTTTTTCTGAATCCCCTCCTCTTTTTCTGGAGCCCTTCGTTTCTGAAGCTCCTCCTCTTTTTTTCAAGCTCCACCTCTCTTCTAAAGCTCCTCCTCTTCTGAAACTCCTCCTCTTTTCTAAGTCCCTCCTTTTCTGATGCTCCTCCTCTTTTCTGAAGCCCCTCCTTTTTTCTGAAGCTCCTCCTCTTTTCTGCTTTTGTTCTTCAGGCCCAAGAAGCTGCGTTTCCACCCCAAACAGCTGTACCTGTCTGCCAAACAGGGGGAACTGAAGAAGGTCCTGCTCATGTTGGGTAAGTGGGCGTCGCAAACGCATCATCACCCACTTCTCTGTCAGCGGACCAGGACGCCAGCGTCTTTCCCATGTCATTTCTTCAAACTTCTGTATCTGTTACGGTTCTATATATACAGAATATAGATACTAGTACAGACAGAAATTAGTAACATTGATTATTATTAAGTGTTTTATATGATTATGTTGTTACCAGTGGAGTTATAACATAAACGTCTAAAACCAAATACATTTTCATATAAACCATATTCACTTCACCCTTGAACTCCTTAGCACTTCCACAGTCAAAATAAGAATAAGCAACAAAATGAACAAAAACAGCCAAAGTGATCAATAAAAACTATTAAAAAAGAATAAACCAACAAAATAATATGTAACATGAACAAAGTAAACGGAACAAAAGTGAAGGAAAAAACTAATAAAATAAACAAAATGTAGAAAAATAAACAAGATAAGCAACAAAATGAACAAAAAAATGAATAGATGTTTACAAAATAACTTGAAAAACATAACACATACCTTCTGAGGGCTGGTGCTGATACTACACGCAAGGTACACAACACTACTCGCAAAGTACACAACATAACACATACCCTTATGAGAGCTGGTTTTAGTGCTACACACAAGGTACACAACACATACCTTCTGAGGGCTGGTGCTAGTGCTACGCACAAGGTACACAACACCATTGTTGTTGATGATTGAATCATTTTTCTGCGACTCTCATTAAGGATGAGCTCTTTAGGCGAAGGAACTCGATAATCCCTTATCAGGGAATGAGGTGTGTCTGTAATCTGTCCGTAATGGTCACATTTGTGTTGTCCTGGCGTCTGTTTTTATTATGACTTATTTTAATGTCATATTTTTTTTATTCCTGCAGTGGACGGTATCGATCCCAACTTTAAGATGGAGTCTCAGAACAAACGCACGCCGCTCCACGCTGCGGCAGAAGGCGGATACATGGACATCTGTCACATGCTCGTACAGGTGAGACTCCCTTCTGTTCTGTGGGCGTTTATTATGGGATGTTTGGATTCAGAAGCACAGGATGTTCCAGCGTGAACAGCGACCTGAGCGGTTCACCCACTTTAACATTATCCACTGGAGATTGGTTTGTTTTTTCAGTTCTGTTGTTGTTTGTCTGTTGGTTTTCTCTTCACTTTTGTTGTTTGTTTTCTTTTCAGTTGTTTTTATTCAGTTCTGTTTGTTTTCTCATTAGTTCTTGTTTTTCTCTTGTGTTGTTTGTTTGTTTGTATTATTATCTTCAGTTGTTTTTTTTGTATTATTATCTTCAGTTGTGTTGTTTGTTTGTTTGTATTATTATCTTCAGTTGTGTTGTTTTTTTGTTTGTATTATTTTCTTCAGTTGTGTTGTTTGTTTGTTTGTATTATCTTCAGTTGTGTTGTTTGTTTATTTGTATTATTATCTTCAGTTGTGTTGTTTGTTTGTTTGTATTATTATCTTCAGTTGTGTTGTTTGTTTGTATTATTATCTTCAGTTGTGTTGTTTGTATTATTATCTTCAGTTGTGTTGTTTGTTTGTTTGTATTATCTTCAGTTGTGTTGTTTGTTTGTTTGTATTATTATCTTCAGTTGTGTTGTTTGTTTGTTTGTTTGTATTATTATCTTCAGTTGTGTTGTTTGTTTGTATTATTATCTTCAGTTGTGTTGTTTGTTTGTTTGTATTATTATCTTCAGTTGTGTTGTTTGTTTGTTTGTTTGTATTAT